>VZTE01001767.1:348693-371022 GCA_013397775.1 Eulacestoma nigropectus
CCGCCCCCGCCGCCATGTCGGGGCTGCCCCGGCACGGCGAGCTTCGGCCGCTTCGGTACCGCGGGGTTCGGCCCCGCCCGGGCAGCCCCGCCGCACCGCCAGCTCCCCGGGCAGCGGGGCTCGTGCGGCCGGCCCGGCGCCTCTCACCTGCGGGGAGGGGTTTTTTGATAACACTTCATCTCATCTCACGGTTCCCGAGGTCTGACCCCGTCCCGGACGCGTTCCTGCCTCTTTCCCGGCTCCCGCTGCGCTCGGGGCCACCGTGTGTTCTGCCCTGCGGGGTTCCAGAGCAGCTCGGGCTCGCCTCGATGCCTCCCATCGCTGGCAGGCCCCCCGCTGGAAGGGTTGACGAGTGTCACCGCTGGGCTGAATCAGAACAGAAGTACTAGGGAGCCGAACATGCAGGCGTGACCGTCTGATTATCCAACAGCACGGCTTAAATGAGACACACTGTCCCTGTAAACACTTCCATGCTGTTACCTTTGTTATTTATTCCTCTTATGTATTTAATGTGCTTTCATTGAATTAGACTGTTTGTGGACTTCAGCTCATATTATGCATTATCATCTTCATTATTATGTCATCTTCCACTGGGTTTTTTTCCCAGCTTCCCCTCTGGATGACATAAACAAATCCATCACCACCCAGTATCATCCCAAACTTCAAGATCTTTAATGCAGCAAAATGTTTTTGTTGCAAGTCAGGTGGATAATTAAGGTTTATATTGAGCCACCCAGTACAGGATTGCAAAATCTTTTACCCATTACCAAGCTTTACCCTTCAGTGAAACGAACACATATCCGTGGTGAAATAAACACAGCAGCCACAAATGTTTCACAATAACATAATGAAATAATCCAGAACAGGAAGTAACATATTTTGTCTATTTAAAATCATGGAAGAGACTAAATAAAGAAATTCTAAAAAGTATATTTTCTAACTTAGGCAAGATGTGTGTATTAGCACTCACCTTTTTCTGCAGATCTAATGGTTCATTAAGAATTTCAGTCTTACAGCCACAAATTACATAATATTGTTAAATTATTATATATAGAAATTATAATCTTGTCAGAATTTCTGAAAATGTATGCAGTGAAAAAATATTTTGTTTCTTGATGAGTGTAAATCAGTTCCGATTTTAACATGTTTAAAAATAAACTGGAATTCTTGTTTTTAAAAAGATTATCAGACTTCAGCCTTTCAGGATACGTTCAGAAATTATTATGAGTTCACTGAGTGTTAATCCAATGGAGGGTGTTCCTGATTTTGGAAACCTGTCTCAGGAGAAGCAGCAGAAATAAACATGCCTCAGAGATATTCAAATTAATAACAAACAGAATGATCAAATAAGAACATAATCTAAAATGGCTAGACTTAAAAGCACATTAATTAGACAAATTGGTATTTTCCAGTTCATCCAGTTCATTTACAAAGTTCAGACTCTCTAAAAGCAGGTTTTATGTCTGCTTCTGTAAGTTTCCCAGGATCCAACTTTTTTCTGTCACACATTTGATAAGGTTTGCATCCACCTGTTGAAAATCAGGAATCGTGCTGGTCTCATTCCTCTCCCACCGTCGATCACCAGGTTATTTCGTGATTTTTAAAAGCCCTGCGTTAACTCCAATTAAATGTGAAAACTTGGATGCGTGCGAGTAGGACTCGGTGGTGTTCTGTCCTTTCCTGCTGGTGCTGATGCCTCGGAGAGCACAAAGCCCCATCCCTGACAACTGTACAGTAACGTGCCCTTGAGAGAGACTCTGCCTATCCCAGACATTCCTAAAGGTACGCGTGTGCCATGGCTGTTGAACCAGCACTGACATGTGCTGAAACATCCCAGAGCTGTTTGGTTCGGGGCACGCAGACAGCCTGGCTTGGCACCGTCTCGCTGCTCTTCCCGTGCCTCGCAGCCAGGCTCGCTGCCTCCGGGGGATTGAAAACGATGGAGAGAGTGAGTGCGGGGTGCCCAGTGCCGGGTGCTCTGGGAAGGCTGCTCAGCTGCGCCGAGGGGGATGGAGACTGCTGTCTTGTGTGGCAGTAACTAGAGTATCTCAGATCTGTGGGAAGTTCTCTTCTGTATCGTTAGGTCATTGTTTCTTTTGCTCTCTCATTTTTGGGTTGCTTTATTCTTAATTAAGTATTTCTGGGATCAGAGGCAGATTCCTTGTTAGGATGCTGGTAGAGCAGGGAAAAGATGAGAGGAGAAAATGTGGATGAAGAAGACAACAGAAATACAAATGCAAAGGAGCAGAGACATAAGATGCAGCAAAGAATCTGCAACAAGTTTGTCAGGTCACCTTAAGTGTGATTCAAGGTGTCAAAAAATGTTGTTCCTGCAGCCTATATTTGGTCCTCTGATTTTTTACCTATCTTAGAAACCACTGTGAGTTACCTAAAAGATTGGCTAGTCTTCTGTTGCATAAAATATTGCCTCCTTACAGCATGAAACCTGACAGTGGAGTGTGCAGAGATGAAATGCTCCTGGATGACTCTGTGGTGGTTTTGGTTGCTGTGGTGATTATCCATCTGTTTAAATACTTCATATGGGAGATTCACAACTCATTTATCATGGAGAAGATTTTCTTAAGTTGTGAGAAACACATCATTATGCCTGATTCCTGTAATTTTACACACTTGATTAGCAATATATTCCACTTTATCTGCCATGGCGTAAGGACATGGTGTAGCATTTATAAACAGAGGGTACCATACTTGGGTTCTGTGTTCACCGCTAGCCCAGTGGGCCTGGAACATTGGCACGTCTGTGCTGGCCCGTGCAGTTGCAGAGGCTGACTGCAAACACTTCATGAGGGGCCTCCTTTAATGAATCTTCAGTCTGAAGAAGTCACACAGATTAAATTATATGTTCACAAAGTCTGATATGAAAACAACAAGCAAGCAGATAGAAGAGAACTAAACATTTTATGTATCTGAATCTTACCAATAGCTCATAATGCATTTAATTCTTACTAGTGAATATTCTTAATGTGATGTTTTGTTTTTCTTGACAGTTCCCTTCTCCATGGCACAGTGTGGCAGATCCTCTTTGGCTTTGAAGTAACTCAGGAAAGGGAGTGATGTATCTGCCTTGCCATTTGCGCTTATGTTGTCTTTCTGTAGAAAATGATTGGAGTTTTCTTTCTAATTAATACCAGTTTATTAAAAAGTCTCCATAACAGATGTTTTTTTCACTTTTAAAGACTAGCAGAAGAAATAATACTGCATTTAAACTACCACCTTAAAGCAGCATACATGTTCTCACTTACAACAGAAGCAAGAATTTTTCAACCTAAATTGTCCAAGCTGTTCTTGTAGCTTTAATTCACCAGCAAAACTGTTTTAGATTTTTTAAACTTGCTTATGTGGCAGGTTTTCAAATTTCCCCCCTCCAGTGGCAGCAAGCTGTATTCCCATTCCCTGTCACTGAGGACTTAGATGTACTCATGTGTATTCTTTGTGTCAGAGGTTAGACTGTTTGTTTCTATGACTAATGATGTGGACCTTGGGAGCCACATATCTAAGCACCGTTGAGGAAATATCTAGACTTCTGTTAAAGTGTAATCCCTTTCAGGGCATGCCTATACAGGAGAGTTAAAGACAGCTTGTAGCTCTCTCTGCCCATGCTCCCCACTGGCTGGAGCTGAGCCAGTTCCATCTTAGAAATCTTTTAGCTCAGCTCTCTTCCTGTGCTGCTGGGTCTCTGAGATGTGCCTATGGGCATGGTGAGCATAGCATGCCAGAACTTCCCACATTTGCTGCAGAACAGTTAAAATTATTTGAGGAAAATACATCCTAAAGTGTCACTGTCTTTAGAATACTAAATGTAAACAATGGCAGGTCTCATGCATGCTCAGTGAATAAGACTAAGTGTAAGATCTAAGGGATCAAGTCCCTCTCAGGTCTGGTACAGAGTGAATTTTGCCAAAATGTGTTTGCATTACACTTCAGACAGGCATCGGGGTTCACTTCCTTGTACTTGGTGTCTTACGGTTCTTCGTGTGGGAGATCCTGACGTGCTGTGCTCCTAAGCTGTATGAAAGAAGCCATAATTGAGTCTTAGACACCGTGGTATTTATAATAATTTTGAAATCTCAGAGAGAACAAACATTTAGAGGTTTATAGACAGTCATCATCTTTATGAAGTGTAGGATCTATTTCTGCATTGTCTGCAGGACCCTGCTGAGAATCTCCATGTCCTGCTCATCGCAAAGCCGCAAACCCAGCATGGGCTCTACTTTATTCCAAGGATGTGCGCATACATCTCTTATAAATAAGCAGTTATGGTTGTTTCATTAGACCTCTAATAACATCTCTATTTTATTTTCCTTTCTAAGATGTTTATTCAGTGTTGACACATATTTATAATATCATCTCAACAGTAAGAGTCTATCTTGTCAGATTTACATCTATTATAAAATATGATGCTATCTGCATACAAATGGATGCTGGGAGCCCTACAGACATTTCCCCTATTATTACTGCCTAAGGAAGCAATAAAAATTTAACATTTACCATTAGGAAACACCTGCAGAGATTAAATTAAAACTAGATTATATGCTTATCAGTTATATGTTACAAAAGCAAACTCTTTAGAGATTAACATAAAAATCATTGTTATCAAAATCTTATTAAAAGCTTCAGTTAATACGCTTCATTTTGCACCTCCACTGTTCAAGTGTTCTCCGTGTGTGACTTATTGAGTCTTTGTGCAGCTGTAGGGAGGGGAGGCAGGGCAGCCTCACCGGCAGCTTTGCTATCACCTCAGCAAATGCCTGCCCTTATATTTGGATTTGTCGTTAAAAGCTGACCATAGGTACCATTTGTCCTTCCCTCTCTGATCCCAGCTGCTCTCTGAAGGGCTCTCCACACTGCACGCTCTGTTCCTTGAGCATGGCGCCAAGGCAGGCTCCAGGCTTCCTCGTGGAGTTCTGCTGAGAATTACTCTGGAGAGCACTTGTCCTTCCTGCTGAACTTGTTCCTTAGTATGGTCATCAGGACCAAGACAAAGGATTTTAAAAGGCTAGAAGCTGAGGCCAAGGAGCTGCTGTTGCTGCTAAGCAGATGGTCTTGTGTTTAGTTTGTGCAGCCTTTGACACGTTGCAAACAAGCTGTAGAAAAGAGAGACCTGGGATCAACTGGGAGTTGATCTCTGACCTGGAAATTCAAAATGCTTCTGGATTTGGGCTTTGCTGCCACCAACAACTGAGAAGCTTAGAGTGCAGATAATCTACCTGCTCTGCCTCGGAGAGGACACACAGATCCTACCTGTGCCTGATTTGCACACACAGTGGTTAGGGTTTATTTCTCCATCTGGTATTACAGTGACCCCTTTGACTCCAGGCATTAGAAGCAACCTGCCCTGGGCATATTCCAAATATGTATGGGAGGGTACCACTCATGAACAGCCTGAATTGCTTACGTGAAGGCCCAGGCCAAAACCCCTTTTATTGTGGAGATTCTGCTGAGTTTGGTGGATCTGGAGGAGGTCACACTAAGAGAGTTTAAGATCATTGTTCCTGTAATTGTAAAATAACCAGAGTTGTGTAGTTTACCAAAGGCCAAACCCAGAAGAGGATTAGGGAGTGTCAGACGATGGTTTCCTCAAGACATTTGTTCTGAAGACAAATTTGATGTAGAGAACCTTCTGGTGATTTTTTCCAACCCCTCACCATCTCCTCTGGTATGTTGGCACAGACTGTAACATTTAGTTGAGTGAATGAGAAGTGTTGGGGGAATCCAACTTAAAAAAAATCCCAACAACTACTTAGGTTTACAAAAATAGACAAAACAGGGCATAGACCTGTGGGGTGGGGAATGTAGAGCCACAGCAGAGCCAAAGAAAGGGAATAGAAATGGCTAGACCTTGCTTTGCAGGGTAGAAAAAATGTCTATGCAACCATGACCTAACATTTTAAGTAATAAGTACTTGCTAGCCCAGCTGATTTTCACTGAAATAGGTTAGGGAGTGTTCAAACAAGTATATCCAGATCAGAGGGGTGGTAACCTATTGCTGGGCAATGCTCACCAGCCTCTGGGCAGACTGGGGGAGGACAGTACTGTCAACAGAGCTGGATTTGGGAGGAGACACGTGTCCACAGCCTGACTCCCAGCACTGTCGCAGCCTAACCCAGGCCTGCTGTGTGCCTCTTTCTCAGAACAGCTGAAGCGTGCACTTCGCCTTCCCTCATGCCTGCAGGGACAGGCTGTACATTAGCATTTTTATAACAAGCTCTCCTTTGAGGGGAAGTAATGGCCAGACCTGGTCACTTCAGCACCAGCCATGGGCGCATCCCAATTCTGTGTGGAAGCCTGAGTTCTGTCATTTTACTTGGACAAATCACCATACTTAACTTGGAAAGGCCTGCTCACCCTCTTTCGCTCCACTTTCAGGCTCTGAGCACTGTGAATTATCGACAGGGGGATCTAAGATTTCATTTTTCAAAAATGATGCACATTTTTGTATGTACATACCTATAGCCAAGATGTAGAAACTCCTTAACTGTAGTCTGAATTTTCCATCGTTGTTATGCTAAATAATTCACTTCTGCTGCCACTAGTGGTATAACATTCACTTGAACAAATACCAAAGGAAACATTTAGTTGGAAACCGTGCCCATATTAATATTTCATTTTTCAAATAATGTTTTTGATCTATGTTCTTTTGGAGGCCTCAGCCTACTTTGCCTATTCCTGTTGGGCAGCCTTTCTTTTATTGAACTACAGCTGGCTACTCCTGAGATGAAATGCCACTTTGTGATAAAGGATACAGAATTGAGTGCTCATTTAAACTGCATAAAAAGCTAAATTATAGTATCAGTCATTGTATCAATCATCTGTGACTACCTCACGTGCAGCCTTGTACCAACACATTTGTAAGTCTCATTCCACACCAATTCTGGTGCAAATTTACATTTATTCCGAAATCCAAACATAACAAAATTTATTTTAAATTAATTTGCTTTTTTCCCCCCATGTAATAAGCAGTTCTCAGATACAACCTCCCTCTTCAAAGTCATGAAAATGTCAGTGGGGACAAGGGTAGCAATGAAGTTCCCAGATTTCCTTTGGCACTGGTAGAAGGATTGCTGCATAACCTGGGGTTTCACAGCAGATCTGCAGTGCCTACATTGTCTGAGTACAGCCCAAGGGACAGCTCAGCTCAGGGCTGATGGCTTCTAGTAAGGAGTCTAAATTACACCTGGTCACAACCTGGTGGGGACATAATCTTTGTCTGTTCAAAGTTTGTAACCTTTCTTTCAAAATGTTCTGCCACGCTCAGAGCCAGGCTCTGCTCAGTGGGTACTGCGGAGCCTCAGGGACGTTTCAGTGGGCACTGCCCGCTGTGCCACCACCAGCTGTCCCGCTACCTTCCACAGGGCCCCCTTCGCCTTCCCACTGCAGTTCCACGTGCTGCTTCCCACCTCCCCCTCAGCTGTGCCTGAGCAGTGCAGCCCAGCCAGACACCAGTGCCAGCTCGGGAGCGAGAGTGGGGACAGTGAGTGACACCAGCCGGAGCTACAAACCTGTGTGGAGAGCAAGCCCCAAAACAGCCTTCCTGCCATGTTCTCCTTGCAGGACTGCACCCACCTCGCTCCAGGGAGAAGTGGAAGAAAGCAGGAAACAGCACCATGAACGCTGGAGGGAGAGATCTCTCTCACCAGTTTTGTGAAGTTCATTTTGTTAGTTTGGGTAAAATTGCAGCATTCAGAAAATAAAGGTGTGATAGTTAGACTGAAACGTGGGCTTTAATTCAGAATCCCCTGAACTGCAGCATGGTGTACCCCCTGCTTATAGGCACTGCACCACTTGTCACATGAAAATTATTTTGGAGAGAAAATACTGAAACAGGACACCAGATGATCTCAGAAGTTCTCCTCTAAAATGAAATTTTGAGAAAATTGATTGCTTGAAGCATTTCATTACAGTAAAAGTGGGCTTTAGCAGGGAAAGGTGTTCCCAGCATAAGTGAAGCACAGATCCTCATAAAACTCCTGGCCTAGTGCAGCCTTTCTCCAATACCAAACTAACAGCACAGTTCAGTATAGACTACATACATATTGCAGTTGGTGTATTCTTATTTTTAGTTTCTTTGTACGTTTTGTAGTACTACTGATAAATTCACCAAAGTCTTATTACACTCACAAGAAATATTTTACTAAGAGAAACAACGTACAGTTGGGAAACTTTGGATTATATTAGGATAAAATTTGATAAAGTAATACCACTGAAATTATAGCAATGGGAGATAAAAATTAGATCCATGGAATTTATTGAAAACAATAGCACTGCTGTCTGACCTTATTTCTGCCCTCTACACAGGCATTAGCAAGACTGTGCCATTTATTTACAGCTTCCTTCTATTGCAGGCCCAATCTTAGACAGTAAATTTGATTGCAGAAGTATTTTCACTGAAGCAGTTGCGTTTAGAATAAAGTTACCAATATACTTTCTCCCAAAAAATCAAGAAAATGTGTGGCAACTCTGTATGCTTTGTCCACAATTTTGATAACCCTTCCCAATGATACAATTTAGAGTCAAGTTGACCTTTATGGGTTTCACAGCTAAGGCAACAGTTACATAAAAAGGATGAATGAGCAACAACAAAAGAGAAAGGCTGGGATCATATAATCTGAACACCAGAACTGCCTGCATTTATACTTTACTATTTCAGGGAGGGAGGCAGCACTGGAGAGTGGTGAAGCTCATAACTTTAAGTAAGCAAATGGAAGTTCTGCTCTGATTTCTGCCTTTTATTCCCTGTATTGCCCTAAGTCATTTCAGACCAGACTGCAAATGTTACCTTAGATTAAAAAGGCAGAAAGCGTACAAGTAATAAAACCCAAAAAACAAAAACTAAACCAACTTGTTACCAATAGTCAAAATTCTGCTGGGTGGTGAAGAAAAGGCAGCATGCAGCAGTCAAGGTGATTTTTAATGACAAAAGTGCCTTTGGCTTCTACTGATTAGACGCTGATTTCTTCCTCAGTGAATGGGGAAGCACATGTGAAGCATGTTGGATGTGAGTTGGTTTATATGACTGTTAACAGTTGGGACTAATATTTGTCACTAAACTAAAATATTGGCAACTACACAAGTAACAGGAGAGTGTCTCTTGCTCAGTCTTGCTGGTTGGTTATGCTCCCTGCTTTAGTTTTTGCTGAGATACAAAAGGCTCCATTTTCATGCAAACTAATAATTTAATTATTACAAGAGATGTATGACATGCCCATAACCATGGTTGGTAGAAGTGTTTCAATTTGTTACAATCCTAGACCAGATCTGGGCTCATCTGGACAGCTTCTTCCAGCATGGCAATACATGGTTTTTACGAGACTTTCTTTCCTTTCTCTGCAGGACTCTGGGGAAGGCATCTGGGATGGCTTAAGGAACTGGATAAAGTTTGGCTCCCCTTGAGGGAGTAGCAAAGAGCCCCTAGCCTTTGAGGTGAGAAATTCATACTTTCTTCACTCGGTTTGCAAAAATTTACCTGTTTGTGCCTCTCTCCCAAGATTCAAAAAGGAAGGGACTCTTTTGGAGAGGCCTCAATGCCATTCAAGCCAACAGAGTTTTTGTTCAGCTGCTGTATTTGAGGCCTGACTACTTCTGATTTTAACTGTTCTTAAAATATTTCTGCACTAACAATGCAGAATATAAGTACACATAAATCTGTGGGGCTTGCTGAAACAGTTTTCTTATAGTTTCATTGACCTTGACAGCAATAAACAATAGTGTTTCCAGAGGGAGAACCGAGTTTTTCTGTATGTTTGTTGTGCTAGTTCTTGGTTCAGGATTTTTTCCACTATTGTCCATTAAAAATTTGTTTTATGGCTTGTGTGACACAGTGACTGATGCTGAAATCCTCTGATGTTTTTTGGAAATGCAATAGAAGCAATTTCCAGCCCATGTCGCAGGAAATTTGCATGTTCCAATGAATAAAAATTAAGATGAAGCAGGATGTGTGGGAAGACCTGGTAGTGACAGAATCATTCCCAGCTGCTTTCTTGGCTGCAGAGTAACCACAAAAAGAGGATTTTTACCAAGCTTGTTTAAATCCTCATCACTGGACTTCGGAAGGATGTGGCCACTGCCAGCTGCCTTGCTGAGTTATGTGTATGTTCTGTACCTCTGGAAAACTCATAATTAGGCTCTGACCAGAAAACAAACCTCAGTGAGAAAGAACTGTCACCAAACCCCAAAAGTCCACTGTCTGCAGAGTCCCATTTCTTAGATGAGCTAGCTTTGTTCTAATGGCGTTAAGGAAAAGCTCTATTTGGAGGCAGAAGGCAGAGTGTAGTCCTGGCCTCTGAAATCAGATCGCACTCCTTTGCCTATCTACTGGGAAAGGAGCAGCTGAGGATAAAGCTTGCACACAGGCAGCTCTGTATAGTGTTTCAAGGAAAGCTTTGGAAAAGATAAGATTCTCATTTTGTGCTTTGACAAAGGGCTGCACTGACTGCAGGAGTCTCCATGTTACACTCACAGCAAGCACAGCAGTTTTCCATGGCGTTACTGCAGCACTGCCCTACCTCATTTTATTGCCCTTCCTGTTTGCCACATCACCAGCTCCAGGGAGCTGGGGGTGCTGTGGATGTGCCAGTCCCAGAGCCTGGAGACAAAGGATTCATGGCAGAGCTTTCTGAATCTCTTGAAGCAATGGGAAGGTACGAGTCCAGACAGCCTTTGCTGCTTTTACTTGAAAATAGTAAACAAGTAAGAAAAATATTATGGTTGTATCTGGCATGCAGTAAGGCTTTAAATTTGAATTTACTTACTTTTCAAGGGCTCCACATATCCCTTATTTGACCAGAGGTTTGCAAATGTGGTCCTGTTAGGGTTGCAGGAGTAATTGGCTGGCAGCCGAGGACTGTATTTAATTAGCAAGGAATGCACTGGCCCTAACTGCATTCCCTGTAGGAGCCACAACCCACATGGCTACAGGTGCTGTCCTGCTTGCTCCTCAGGCCCAGGGACTACCCTTCCTTAGGCAGGAGTGCTGCATGTTGCAGCTTGTGCTGCATTTGGAAAAGAATATGTTTGGATATCACCATCAGACAAAAGTCTATTTTCTGTTTTTTTGCTCTGCCATGATGACAGGCAATATCCTCAGATTTAGGGTCCTGCTGCCCTCTTAGTACACAAATCCCTGGTTGCCATAACCTTGCTGGATTCACATTTTTTAATACCTCTTTGATTAACCATTTTGGGACAGCTGGACCTAACTCTGACTAGCATCAGCTGCTGATCTCCCTGAGTTCATCTGGAGTTTCAAGTGATTGATACCTCAGAGAATTAAGCTCAAAGTGCACCAGGCGAGACTGCCTAGAGCTAAAATACCCCCAGTCAAAGCCCATTAACTGAAACGCCTGTGTTTCACTGAAAGTCTCTTTGGAAAGCTGAGGCTAATTTTTCCTTTGTTGCCACCATTCTGAAGTATTCTGCCTTGATACACTAAGATGTAATATACTGTTCTGGTTTTCTAAGCAGTTTGATGGCTAAATACTCTCTTTAGTGCTAATTTCTGAATTTTAAAAAAAGTTAACTTCTATTTTTACACTGATTTTAGCTTTATCAGGTGATCATTTGCCTTGATTCAGGTAAGCTCCTGTTATGTGTATCAAAGGGTAATTTATGATTTCAATGCATTAAGTTATGTATTTTGCATCATGGTGGCTTCTCCTAAAGAACAACAGGAACCTTGTAGAACTGTACTTCTCTTTTTGCTTGTTATCCTTCTGATCTACACTTGTTTTTTCATAACCACTTTTCAAAGGTTTGTTCCTTTATTTTGCATCTATACATCCATTTTCCTGCATTTTATTTTCCCTGTTGTATGTGCTTCTTACCGTGTGAGCACTGAGAAGACCTGAGCAACTGGAGAAGGGAAAAGGCTTTGTGAGCACTTAGCTGGAAACCCCAAAGCATTGCACTGAGATACCAGCCCCTGAGGGGCACGATCCAGTCTGAGTGACTCCCTTCCCAGAAGAACCACAGCAGCAGGAGTGCTGAACAACTCAGAACCCCCCCGCCTTAGTGCAAGTGTACCATTTGCCTCTATTTTTCATTTTAACGTGCACCTAAGCTGACAATACAAGTGCTGTGGAAACCTTGATTCACCAGTAGCTCATCACAGATTTCCACTGTGCCAGACTGTCACTAGGTTTTTGTGGTCTTCCCCCTTGAATTTTTAATTTCCTTTCTTGTAAATATAAATATATATGGCCTATACCCAGCATTGATCACCTACCATGTCGTTTTCCCTTCCCCCTTGTCTGCTGCTTTCTCCTCTCTTCTGCTTTTCTGCTGGATGGTAAAATGAGGGAGCAGGATGTGTGTGCTGGGAGGAAAGGGGAGCTTGCAGGGAGATGGCAGAGGGTGGTAGGAGGGCGGGGCTGCTGGGGATAAGGGACAAGCTGCCTGTCCCTGGCTCGATGGTGACGTAGAGTGTGTGTTGTGCAAGGCTCCAGAAATGTTGGGGTGACGAATGAACATGTTGGGACATGGGAAAGGACTGGCACAAACTCCCAGTTCAGTTGGATTTTCCTTGCAAACACAATGGGTTTAGCTGAATAGGGAATAATTGAAGTTTGAAAATGTTTGGATGAGAATTGGCATTATTACAGCCTTTTTTTTTTTAATAAAAGGGTGAGCATAATCATAATTGGAAATTTTTGTCCTTTATATGAATGTTGAATATAAAATCTTTTATTGCAGATACTATTTTTCAAAAATTAAACGGAGTGACTTCAGGATGGAGTTTCCGGTTTTTCTTTTTGTTTGTTTGGTTTTCCTTGCTGTCTGAGGTAAATCATTACTTTCACTTGGTTATGGAGACCAGTTGTTTGGTTGCTTTGTCTTTCTTTTTTTGTAGAAAGTACTGAATTATTATTGGGGACTGATGAGCATTTTGACCAATAATGGGGGCAGCTACATTTTCTACCCTTTAAATATGAGCTAAATGCTACAATTAAATGCCAAAACACAGAATTGAAATTTTCCTTGGTTTAATCTGAGCTAATGCAATATTCTCTCTCTGCACAATTATAAGTGTGGTTGCTCTAGGGAAAATGGGGGGAGGGTTGCCAAGCTCTGCCAGAAGCATCTCCTGCCCTCTGAGGAAGTCTGCTGGAAGATAGAGTCAGGCAGGAGAATGCAGAGAACGTTTACTGCTACTTAGTGATGTGCAACACCCAGGCTCAAGGCTCAGCACAGAACAACAGGAACTGTCACGCTGTTTCCAGGAACAGCCAGCAGCACTCAGGGAGGGAAGAAAAGGCCACATACCAAATCATCTTAACTTGGTGCCTCCTCCCAGCTCTGGGTAAGGGTTTGAAAACACCTGAGTTTCACCAAAGCTACAGTGTTTATTTGCTGTTGATCCCACTGTCCCATATGAATTTGTTTAATGCCTTTTAAAATCCATTTTCAGTCTCCACAACCTGCTGAGGCACTGACTGCCACAATGCAATTACGGATGGTAGGAAAGAGTACTTCCTTTTAGGTGTGTTTGTTTTAAACCTGCTGCTAAATGCCTTTGTTGGATGCTCCCTCAGCTTTTGTACGGCAAGAGAAAGTGAACAATTACTCTGCATTTACCTTCTCCGTTCAGCATTTCACAGACTGCCATCATTTCCCTCTGCAGTCATCTTCTTTTTCCAACCTGAAGAGCCTTTGTCGATTTCATTTCTTCTTGCAGTGAAACAGTTCTGTATCTCAAAAAAGATAAATGTGGGCTTTTTATTACTCCTCTCTTTTTTTCTCCTCTCAGACAAAAGTGTCGAGTAAACCCTATACAGGAATGCCATGGTTAAAAGATTCTTTGGTGCTTCTTTGTTCCAAAATAATTAGCTTTTGGCTCTTGGAAATTACCAAAGGCTTCTGAAAGGAAGAGAAAACTTTGTTCTTGTAACCCCCTCCAGTTTGAGATTGTGTTAATATCCAAAAGTAGGTAAGAGAATGCAGCAAGTAAACAGAAGTGTCTGGTTTGAAGTTCTCCTTTGTTGCCAACAAACCTTCCAACTTAATACACAAAAATCGAGTGAGTGCAAGGAAGTGACAAAACTGAGACCTGAGAGTTCAGGAAGTTCAGTAATTCATTCTGTAGTGAGCAAGGTCGGCAGCACTAACAGGACACAGAGAACAGCTCCACAGAGCGTGGGGCTGTTTTATTCTACTTAGTCCAGAACAAGCACAGTATCTTCTATTGTATCTAAATCTGAAGTGACAGCAGAATAAAAGAGAGCACATTTTTATTTTAAGTTTCTATGTTCCTATCTGGCACAAATATTCCATCTGAGAGAGGCAAATGCAAATGTCTCCAGATCTGAGCACAACCATCTGCAGGGAACACCTTGCTGTCCTTTCAGTCTGGCAAAAGTCACAAAGCTCTTCCACCTTGTGCCCTTTTTTCCTACCTTGTCACATTAGAGCTGACTCTTCAAGACTCTGCACACCTACTTCTTGCTTCCTGCTGTGTCTCAGTTCTTTTCAGTTCCCATCTGCTGTGTGCTGCTGGCAATGCTGCTGCCCTGCACTGTCTCCTCCTGCCATCTCTTCTTTCCATGCCCCTACACAGAGAGCTGCTTTCACAATATGAGGTTGTGTCCCTGCCTAAGGTCTTCCTGGAAACTTGTTTCTTCCAAACATCTACCAGATACCTCAGGAGATGAGTTTTCACTTCCTCTTCTTCATTATCTATCTAAAAAAAAAAATACTGAAGAATGAAAAGATTTTTGTTTTATTTTCCCATGCACTTGCTTTTTGCTCAGTTTCCTGCTAAGCTCCCAGTGCTGCTTGGGCCTTTCCCTCCTGTCCTGCCTTGTTGTCTTTTACCACCCACTCATTAGATCATGGCTGAAATTAGCTGGTAGGAACTACAGGGCAGGGTTGATTCCTCTTGCCTCTCTAGAGAGGGCTTGATATGGTTTTAAGTGATTTTTTAAAAAATAGTGAAAAGAACAAAACAAGCACTTCTGCAACTGAGAAAACCAAGGTAGGAAGGCCAGGTACCCATGGAAAGTGCTAGCGAAGGTCTATAACAGAACCAGCAAGAGCTCATGTGCCACCAAAGCCTTGTGTTCAAAGTAGATAATTCCGTCTGCTTTTGTAACTGTCTTTAATGACAAATAGTCTTTAGGATTAAAGATGGGATTCCTTTGGGGGAAAAAATATTTTATGAAAATTGCTTATGATAAAAAGCAATGCTTTTATGGCACAGTGCTTGCTGTATAATTTTTGGGTGTTTTGGGAGAACTAAATCATGATAAACATATTCATGTCACGGAAGTGTTTGGTTTCAGTAAGATGATGATGATCTGTTAAGGATATGCTGGAAATGTTAATATTCATCCCTAAATGCTAGTAATATTTCCTATTTGAGTGCCCTTAGCACAGAGTTAACATCCCATAGAATGGTGTCCATCAATATTTTGGAGACTGTCCCTAACTTTTTTTTTAAGACACAAAATGCCATGCCAGTGAGGGACACTGCATGCTCCCAGTGCAGTGAAATGATGGTGAGGGGTGAAAGGTGACTTGCTGAGCTGAAATCTGAGGGCTGAGGCTGCCTGAGGCTTCCAGTAGGGTCTGGTCTGCTTTGGATCAGGCACAAGCAGCATGTGGAGTGCAGTCAGGTTAGCTAAACTTTCTCTGTGGGAGATACTTTGAACTCTGCAAGGGAGAATTTCTGTTGCAGGCAAGCCATGTATATAGTAAAAAATCATAACTGTGTCCAGAAATGAAGCAGCCTAGTGTGGCTTTTGCTTTATGATAAATCCTGTCAGTTCAGAGCAGGTCCCCAGCCCATGAGTATTCTTTGCCATAAAATAAATGCTGATAGGTAATAGATGAAGCAGTGTGAACTTCTCACTTGGTGGCACAAATCTGTGTAGCATAGCCTGGGAAAATGACTCTCCTAACCAGTCCCTGTTGGCTCTAGTCTATTTAAACATGTATTTTCAGGTATCAGTTCTGGTAACGGTATGCTGCTTTTATGACTCTTCCTCACAGGAATCCAGGTAGAAGGATGTAGTTTTCCTCAGAAGTGGCAATTTTTTAGTCTGTCTTCATATTTTACATTGTAGAATGTAATAAAATCCAAATCCTGCCACTTTGCGAATTCATTTAATTCATATTGTTGCTTTCCACATCGGTAATACTCTGGGGTTTTTTGTTTGGTTGGTTTTGGTTTTTTTTAATGCCTTTCATCCAAAGATCCCAAGCTGATTTGGCCTGATTCCCAGGTACAGCTTAGCAACACTTAGCATAAGACCAGTAAAAGGAAGCAATGGGGAATTTCACACCATTCTCGGCTGGCTGTCCATTCAAATGCACCTACAGTCGGAGCATCCCCGGCCGTGAGCCCCTGCTTCCTGTGGCTGTGACTGCTTGGTGCAAGGCTCCTATCTCAGCCACAAATCTCTCTCCCTTTCTCTTACCCCCTGGAACAAGCTCTGTTGTCTCCCAGTGTTTATGAGCGAGAGATGATAAATCTTTCTGTGGGGAGAACTTGGCAGGACATATGGGGGCTTGAGGCTGGGGCCATTAATCTGATGTTATTTGCTGCCGGATCACAAACATGCACTAGGCTGAAGCACACACTTTCAGTTTTGTATCTCCCTGCATAGGTATGTGTGCAATTTCAATTTCTTTCTCTCATCTTCAGGTTTAGAGTAACTCAATTCTCCAGTTTGCTAAAGTGGAGAAGGTTTCAGTTTCTTTTTCAGTAGCCAGAATATTTTGCAAACTTTTATTGTGAATGTTGTTTCTTCTTTGGAGACTCTTGGACTTTGAAACCTGCTCTCATATGGAAAGCCTTGCCTATCTGGAAATCTGTTCCGGCTTGCTTTGCTGTTCAAAGTGCTGCTTTGTGGGTTCATTTTATGTCTCCTTGGAGACATTTTGTCAGAATTTTGCTTATCTACCAGTATTGCAAAACGATTCTCCATCTTAGGCAACCAATCACTTCCTCATCCCCTTCTCATTGGTCTTTAAAGCAAAATGGAAATTAAACCGTATCTGCTGTTATGCAGGGTGGGGATCTGGCTTTCACCTTTGGACTGTGGGCAGTATTAGCTGTACTCGCATAAAAACCTTGCAGGAAGAAGAAACCTTGCTGAACTGTGCACAGGAGGGAGGTCTGAGGAAGAAGGGGAAAAAATGAGGATGGCTGGACTCTGACCCTTTGCTAAGTGGCTGCTTTTTCTGAAGTACATGGAAGACAGATGAAAAACCTCAGAGTTGCCCTGAATTATCTTCCTGAGCATACAGGAAGCATAACTTTTTTTGTAGTTAAATATGACAGTTATAGTACAGTATTTATGCACAGCCAATAAATCAGCAGAAAACATGCTGCAGTCAGGGCATGTATCCGTAGTCTGTTCCTTATATTTTAGCTGAAAATGGAATTCCTGAATTTGCTGAAGCCTGTGAAAAGAAATTCAGGTGCACATCTCCACCAGCGACTTACACAAAGTCTGATGGCTCACAGTAACCAGGGTTTGCTCCTCAGCTTCCATTACTGTCCTCCCATCTGCAAACCCAGACTCCTGAAAAGCACTGAAAAGGCAAATTTTGGATCAGGCTCCCAAACTCTTGAGTGGAATCATTGCAGAAAGGAGATGGAACAAGTGAAAGGGGCAGAAATCTTTAAGGGTGAGTTACAATTTTGTGGAAGTTTGTAGCGTAGTTACAAAATAGAAAAAACCAAAAAAGGTCCTGCTAAGCATTATCCTGGAAAATACTGGTTTGGGAGTTTTATTTGTGTTTGTTGGTTTGGGTTTTTTTTTTCTGTTTTGTTTTTCCAGAAGGGGCTGTGTGACACACTGGCAGAAGCAGCCTGGCCTTTTCTAGTGTCTGGCTCAAGAGCAGCTAACTGCTGACAGGGGAGAATATTTTGCCCTGATACAGCACACAGTATCAAAGGACTTGGATTTGCCCAGCTTCTGCCATCTTGAATATAACTGTGAAGGAGCTGTTATTTAGATAAATTTCCTCCCTTCCACACTCGGGTCCAGCTGCACACAAATTCTTTAAGTTAACAGGGGATTTCACCTTTCTGAAAGGGATGGCACAGATCTATGGCTGGCTAAGAGCTAAACTCTTCTGAATTCTCAGTGAAGTACTGAAAAATGCACCTTGTGTGGTGCCAAGCAAGCCCCTTAGCTCTGGTGACAGCCCCTTTTCTTGTGTGATAGGGATCATACCTCCCAGCTCACGGCATGGATTAATCCTTATTTTTGTAGCGATTTAGGAGTGACCATTTCTGCTCTGGCTGGAAGCGTTTTAAATTAAGTAGGAAAGTCATCCTGACAGCTGTATTACATGACCAAGATAGGGAGCCACAGCAGCAGAGGGAGGTTTGAAGGGTTTAGCTGTTGAACCAGATTTTAAGCAGATAATTTCTGACTAATATATCCAGTGTGCCCCAAATTCAGGTGGCTAATTGGTGCCAAAGCTGAGTACCTTCGGTGCCTAAAGCAGCATGGCTTCTGTCTCACAGGTGTATTACTTGTTCAGGGCGGAAAGCAGCTAGGTGAGAAAAAAGTAAGATGAAGCAATATAAAAGTGTTAAGAAATGAACTGTTAGTGCTAAAATCCTGTTACAGGCAACAGCTTAGATGTTAAGCTGTGTTAGGACAAGAAACAGAAAAATAATACTTTATCAGCACAACAGGAAAAAATACCACTGATCTGTTTGGTTCAAAAATTATTAATCCAGAATTCTGTTCCTTTTTACTGTGGGATAGAATACCTACACAGAAATTATTTCAAAATATTTAATTATAGGAGAGCTTAACCTGCTGTAGTTGTGATTAATTGCCCCATAAAGACAATTTCTTTAACTACTGCAGTTGAAGAAGTGCAGATCAGTGTATTTTCAATTAAAAACCAAGAAAAGTTTAAACTTTATAGAGGTGATGAACGTCCGCTGCCACAGCTGCCAGGTAGTCAGCACTGCAAACACAAATTGTACAGAGGAGCAGTAAAGCCACTCTAGCTGCATTCATGCCTGTTAGCAACCATGGTGTCTGTAATTTCAGGAATAAAAAGTGTCTCATTAAACTAAATAAATGTCTTGCATTGTGCCTAGAAGATTGCTAGACTTTAGCTCTTGCAGTGTCCAGCTGGAGCAGGATCCAAAAAACAAGATCCTCAAGAGAGAAAGAGGGAGAGTATGTGAACCTTGCCCGCTGCTGTCCTTGGAAAGGTCAACCTGTGAAACAGGAAACGAGTTCCATCTTGACCTTTAAATACTATGTTTGGATGGGAAAGAAGTGGCTTTTAGGTATCTGGTGGTCTGGAATTCAAAAAAAAAAAAAAAAAAAGATGAGGATATGAACTTGTAATTGTTTAGCATTTCATACAGTCAGTCAAGGAGGCTGCAGGACATGGGGCTGCTGGGGTGCCAGCTGGAACTGGCTGAGGTCAGCTGGAGGCAGAAGGGAGTCTCTGACCTCATCTGGTTGACATGAGAGCAATGCATAGGTGGCCTCATCGAGTTCCCAGTGCCAGGACCTGGCGGTGTTAGGTGGCATCTTCTACCAATACTTCAGTTTCCATTCAGGCCTTTGCAAATCCATTCCTGTTCAGGAGTTATCTTTCCAGACTAACATGCAGTGGTACAAAAATACAGCATCTGCATTTTTATCTTATCTATAGAGATTCAAATCCCATTTGTTTCAGTCTGGCTCCATTCATGTGTACTAATCACATGCGTAAAAATATTTATCTGTTTATCCCTCCTGGCATTTCTGCTATGATTGTTAAGATTCAGAAACCTTGATCGCAGATACACACACACATGCACAACTTATGGAGGGCCTGGATAACGGAATGGAGTCTCCAAGTTTGACAGGATTCATTTTCAAAATGAGCTGTTTTTCAACTATTAATTTGCCCACTTTTGGTTCAGTAGAATTAAATAATGAGATAACGTTATTTGGAAAATATCTGCAGAAGTTTTTTTAAAAGACAAACTTATTTCTAAAATCAATATAGAGACTTTGCAGGTCCTGTGTGCAGGTGTTGGGCTTTTTCTGGTGACAAAAGGGATGAGTACATGCCTGAATTAAATGAGTTTACATCTCTGATTATTCTGATCAAAATGGGCAAGTGTCTTTACCAACATTCATATTTTGTAATGCTTTGTAATGAGGCATTAGAATTCACCTGTGATGTTGTGCAACAACAGTATTGTCCAAGTGCTTCACAAAAACGGAGTGAGAACTGAAACTGATTATGCCTGCTGTTAAAATGAATGGCAAAAAAATATGCGGAAAAAGCCTTTGAATTTAAAAGCACTGGAAAATATTATCAGTTTCTTTATTATTTTAAAGTAAGATTTACGTTGACAGTGCTGCTTTTGTGTGTTTTGGATTTACTCCTGGAAGCAAACAAGTACTCATGAGCGGACGTAGTGCTAAATACTTCCTCAGTCTCCTTCCCCTTATCTGGTTGCTGTTGGTGGTGGCTGCCAGGCCCAGTGGAGCAGGACACCTTGAAGAGGAGGCTCATGGAGGACCTTATTTCTCTCTAAAATTACCTGAAAGGAGGTTGTAGCCAGGTGCAAGTTGAGCCCTTCTCCTAGGAAACCAGGAGCAGGACAAGGGGACATGGCCTTGAGCTGTACCAGGGGAGGTTTAGGTTGGACATCAGGAGGAATTCTTCATAGAAAGGGTGATTAGACCCTGTAACAGGCTGCCCAGGGAGGTGGTGGAGTCACCTTCCCTGGAGGTGTTTAAGGGAAGACTGGATGTGGCACTGGGTGCCATGGTTTGGTTGACAAGGTGGTGTTCGGCCATAGGTTGGACTCAAGGATCTCAGAAAGACTTTCCAGGCTAATTGATTCTGTGATCCCTCCCTTCAGATACTTTTTTTTTATCTGAGTGGTAAGAAATATTGCAGGGTTTATGTATTTTCAGTTTTGCTACAATTAATTTCTTGCCATCCTGCCTTGATCCAGGTATACAGAGGTGCCCTGTCAGTCTGTGATGCCCATATCCAGGCACTGCCTGTGGGAGATGGCTTTTAACTGACCTGGGAAAGGATCGCACGTGGGGGGGCCTGGGGATTTAGTGCTTAAGTGAAACCTCTGGAGACCAGGAACGGGGGCGATTATGTCACCGGGTGAGCAGCTGAGAGGCCTCGCTCGGCTCCCCGGGGCCAGCGCACAGTTCCTGCACACTCCCCTCAGCCCTGCGGGGCTCTTCGGCCATCGAGGGCTGCGCGGGCCGACGGGAGGCGGCGGCGCGGTGACTCAGGCGCGGGCACCGGGAAGTACGGGGGAACACGGCAGGATTGGGATGGGGACCGAGCGTGAGGGGGCGGCCCGCCAGCGGCAGGGCGGAGAGGCCCCTGGAGCGCGGGGCGGGGGACCCCGCAGAGAGGCGGGGCGGGCGCTGTGTGTGCGCGTGTGACAGGTGCGGCGCGCGCGCGCCCGCCGTCGCCCCGCTACCTCCCTCCCTCCTTCCCCCCGCCCCGCGCGCGCCACCATGAATATGCAAATGTTGGTATAATTGCCAGCCAATGGCGTGCGCGCTGGTCACATGGTGCTGGTGGAGGCTCAGGGAAGAGAAGTTGAGTCCGGGCGAGCTCAAGCACCGCCGCCAGAGCCGAGCGAGCTGCGGGCGAGCGCCGCTCCTCCTCCGCAGGGAGCCCGCCGGCCGGGGCTCTGCCTGGACCATGCCGATCCTCCTCTTCCTCATAGACACGTCCGCCTCCATGAACCAGCGGGCGTACCTGGGCACCAGCTACCTGGACATCGCCAAGGGCGCCGTGGAGATCTTCATGAAGGTGAGTGCGCGGCGCCGGGGGAGCCGCCGCCCCCTTTGCCCCCTTCGCGCCGCTCACGCCGCTTCTCTCCGCTCTCTCCGCAGCTGCGGGCCCGGGACCCGGCCAGCCGCGGCGACAGGTATATGCTGGTTACGTTCGACGAGCCGCCCTACTGCATCAAGGTAATGACCCCCCCGGCCGCCTCGGCCCCGCGGCGGGGCCGCCCTTGGCGCGGCGCGGCCCCGTCCGGCCCGGCGGCGGCAGCAGCAGCCTGTGAAGATGGCGGACATTTTGCTTTTGTATGGAGGAGAGAGGCTGAGGGCGCTGCTGAGATGGAGGAGGGGGGGGGAGGAGACGGGCGAGCCGTGATTCACCGCCCCGGCGCAACGAGGGGCGGCCGCGCTCCGCCCCCCGCGGGGCGGTGGCTCCGGCGGGGCGATCGCCGCGCTCGGGCCCCGCGCAGCCCCGAGACCCCCGGGACACACGGGCAGGGTGGGGCAGGCAGTGCCCGACCCCGGCGGGCAGGGCAGGACGAGTTGTGGCTCACGGCTGCGGGGCAGGGGC
>VZTE01001767.1:371112-424429 GCA_013397775.1 Eulacestoma nigropectus
TTCAAGAAGCCACAGTGTTGGGGTTGTGTGTCCCCGTGTACCCCGCCCCCCCGCCCCGTCCATCCTGCTGAGCACGGTACCCTGCACCAGTTCTGTGAAAGGTGCTCGTAGCCACCACTCCGTGCAGGGATGTGGCGAGGTGGATGTGAAGCCATCGAATTATCAAGGTTGGAAGAGATCATTAAGATCACCAAGTCCAGCCATCAACCCAGTACTGCTACTGTAATTCGTAAACCACTAAACCACATCATCCAGTGCCGGCCTCTTAAACACCTCCAGGGACAGTGACTCCACAACCTACCTAAGCAGCCTGACGTCCTGAATCAGGAGAATTTTTTTTTTTTTTTTTAATCTAACCTGAATTTCCTCTGTCCCAGTTTAAGGCCATTTTCTCTGGTCCTCACTGCAGGCACTGCAAAAGAAACTGGCCTCTATCTCACTACAGCCTCCTGTAAAGGAGTTGTACAGAATGATGAGGTTCCCTCTGAGCCTCCTTGAGAGTAAACAAGTCTACCTGGCTGACTCCTCTTGTCCCTGTTTTCTCATTCCTCAAGTTTAAGGCAAGTACGGCCATGCCATTCACATCACGTTGGCTGCACCACGAGGTTTAGGCAAAAGTAAAAAACCCTGGTGCTGCATCCCTTATGCTGTAGGCTGTAGCTTGCTGATAGAAACGTCCTAACTTAAAATACTTAGGTAAAGTGTGTCACAGAAAGCATTGCTATGGGAGTTTTAGAATCCTGAATAGTCTTGGATTAGGACTGTATTTGCTCAGAGTAATACAGTACTTACCATAACTGTTGGGCTGTAGACCCATGCTATGAAGGCCAAAGAAGTTCGTGTACAAATACATTGTTGGTCGTCCTAGAGAAGAAAGGAAAATACTCTCTAGACCTCCCAGCTAGAACTTCTTCAGACATTTTAAAAATGTGTGCTCACTGGTGATGTCTTATTCACATTTTTGATAATGAGGAAATGTAATTATCATGAGCTATGAATCTTGGCTCCTTTCATCAGTAATAAATTTACACAGCTTTCTCAAGTGACAAGTCACAGAATGAGTAAGTATTTATTGTTCAGTATTGCGCCTTTCATTTCCTCAGAAGAAGGTGTGGAAGTCATTTCTGTGAATTGAAACCATCCTTGACTTACAGAAACTTGCTGTCAAAAAACCTACATCTGTCTAGGAGAGGTGTTTTTTAGACATGATGCACATGCCATTTGCCCCATCTGTGTTTGTGGCTGGATGCAAAACCCAAGTCTTTGTTATGTGAGTGTTAACTGGATTTCTCGTTTCCTAGATTTGTTTTCTCCTAGTTTTGTGTCAAATATTTTACAAGTGTATCTTAGGTTTGAGAAATGAACTTGCTCCCTGCATTGACAGCAAGCATTCTGGTGATTTAATAAAAAAAAGACTTTGCTGCTGGAGGTCTGTGTGGTAATGCTACAGGTTATTACCACATATATTCTCAGATTTGCTGAGGAAGATCCTTGTGTTTAATGACCATCTGCGTACATCCTGATGTGCTAATGAGCATCTGACTGTTCACAGTTTTAGTAAATAGTAATTGAAATAAATGGGACTGTGATACCCCTCATAGCATTCAATCATATTTACTATACAGTAAATAGCCAAGGGAAAAGAAAAGTACTGTGGTTCTTGTAACTTGCTAATTTTTTTAGAAATTTATATTTCTGCCTTTAGCATGCTGGTTTTTAAACTGGACCTTAAACAATCTTAAAATATTTTTTCAAAAATAAGTAACTTTTCTAGGAACAGGCTGCAGATTCAATAAATATCTGATTGTAGTAATTATGATCACAAATGCAGGTCAACTAGTGCATAAAGACTTTATGGCATACATGAATGTTATTGTGCTGTTATCATGTCTGTTCCTTGAGCAGAGAAAGCCTCACAGCAGTGATGACTCTGTGTTTGAAGACTTGTTCTCAAGACCTCCACTGGTGTTTATGATGTTCCCTCTGTTGTGTTTTCTAACAACCACAGTTGTTCTGGGAAAACTTCCTGGTCTAGGCGAGATTCTCTATGTCTTGCAGAACATGCTTGTAAAAGACATAAAACTTAGTTTCTTTGCTAATGCTGCTGCTGCAGTTAAATACTTTATTTCTCTTGATTTAGAGAAGGTGAAAACAAACTGAGCAAATGAATGTATTTTGCAGGCTTGCTTTCCAAATATGTGCAGCAGTGGCTGCTTTATCCTCTTGTTTTCTTTATGATTTATACTAATTAAATTACATAGTCTCTCAGATAGTTTACCAGTGAAGCACTTGAAGGAAATAATCTGGTGGTAGAGTTGAGACCACCTAGGAGGCAGAGGAATTACAGGAACTTGAGCTTTGAAGCAGGTGCTTTGGGTTTGTTTGTTTCAGAATTTGTTTGCCTGTAGCATTAAAGTATTTCAGACCAACAGCACTGGTTCACTTTTGGTGGACAAGAATGTATCAAAAAAGTATGCATATGTACTGTATTGTGCTGAGTGGAAGGATCATGCTATTGCACAAACGATTTGCCAAGATCTGTAAGGTGATGTTTTTGAAACTGTCTTTAGTATAGATAGTTTGAAATTATTTACAGGACCTGTTGCTTCTGTTTAATTGACTGCTTATAGCTCTCTGTGCCGTTTTTTAAAAATGGAATTATTTAGTCTCTCCGTTTGCAGTGGGGCTCTGCAAAGAACTGTGATAGCAAGTGTCTAAAGAGAAAGGTGCTGTCCTGGGAAGGTGGGGATGCGAAGATGGGGATGGCAGCAATCTCAGCCCCACTCTGGCAGCAGATGCCTCTGGAACCTCATCAGCTGTTTGGCTCCTGTTTGTTATATAATGTATAGGTGGTGATTTGTGACAGCAATTACGGTGCAACCATTTATAACTCTTACTTTGTTTCCAAAAGTTTACAGTAAGAGACAAATATTTAATATTTTAAAAGCTTGTTATGGAATGTATTAACCTTGTAATTGTCAAGTGATGTGATCCTGTATAGGTCAGGGGAAAAATACATGTGCGTTCCATTGGATGTTGGGTCAAACTCTCATTTTATGAACGAGGAGGGAGAATTAGTATGTTATTTCGTGAAGTAAAAATGTTCAGCCTAATGTTTTTAGTGTATTTTTTAGATTAAAATTGTGATAGGGTGCTATCAAGTGAGTCTGTCTTAGTGGCATGGAAGTTAGTTAACATGGAAGTGAGCCAGTCTATTCTGGTATTTGGGTATCTGATTTTGGGTATTTGGCATGCATGGGAAGATAATAATATTTATAGTACAGCACCTTTGTAAAGGTTTCTATTACTGTTAAAACACTAGTGCTTTAATTTAGGTATGGAAGGAGTTTATTCTCCAGTGTGTTTCCAGTTGGGCAAGAAGAATGGGTTCAAGAACAGCGTTGCTGCCTGACAGGGTATTTGATGTTCCTGGCCTTCTAGCTAAGAGAAGTGCATTTTCTGATTCAGGGAATACGGTACCTGATGTGTCCTTCTTTTGAAGACTTTATGTCCATAGATTGCTAGAACCCGGATCTTGCTCCATCCCAGCCGTGCTGTGATCTGGAGCTGCAGTACCTCCAAGCCTTGTGTGCCAGCCCCACCCTTCACATCCCTTCCTGCAAAACGTGGCTGATCTGGAATGCCTGGGCAGGAGGGTGGGAACAGGCCAGGCGTGTTACTGACAGTCCTGCAGAGCGCTTCCCGAGCTCCCACCGTTTGCAGATCAGGGACCCATGATGAGCTCTTGATATGGCCCTAATGGTCTTCTGTGGCTTTTTTCATATATTTACCCACTTGGTTTTTTTTGAAATCACATAAATTTCAGCATCCTCTGTCAAATATAGATATTTCTCTGTATGTAAGCACATGCCATGGTGTAAGTGGGCTGAATCTTAAGCCATTTTGTTTATTTTTTTCATGAAGTAATGGTGCTAGAGTAAAAGTATGGGGAAAAGAGAAGAGTCTTCTCACCTGCCCTTTTCCCCCAAGCTTCTTCCATTTTCCAATGATGATGTTTCAGCAAGATCTATCTAGATTTCTCTGAAAATGGAACTCATGCCAAAATCTTAACCTAAAGTTTTTGAAAAGGAAAGCAAGGCTTAGCCCTTCATTTATTTTTTCCAGTCTCGATTTTTGTGAAACCTCACATCCTGCAGTTCGTGGTTTGCTTGTGGATTTGGGCTGCAAATGGCGAGTTCAGGCCCAGACCAAAAACACAATGGTGGCCTTATGTGAAGTTATTGATTAACTGGACTGCCCTGTTGCCTTGTGACTGATATCTGGCTGCTGGCAGTGATATGGCCTTTCCTCAGGGCTTGAGGAATATTATTTATGATCTGGTCACAGAAATACGACTTCTGTTTTATGTTCTTGTGAAACTCTGTAGTCTGACCTTCATAAATGATCTGGTCACATGTCAGAGGACTGAGAGAACATAAGTTATGTTCTGAAATACATATTTTCTTCCTTCTGTTATGTGTTATACTGAATTCAAGAGTCAGCTGTGACTGCACTACAGAAATAGGCTCCATGAATTTGAGTGCAGAAATACGTATGGAGCTGTCTAAGAAGTAGCTCAAATTACTTTATACAGTGTGTGTGAAACACTCTACTGTTTGAGATGTGCAAACTGGGACTGATGGATAGGATGCCTTCCAGTTCCGCTGGTGTTCCCTGCTAGCCTGAACATATGTTTCAGTGCTAAAGAGCTCCCTTGTGGAAGCAGCTCTTCGTGATGGACTCTGAGCAACCTCTTCTTTTTTCTGCTCGAGTTCTGGAGTTGGATTGGGATATCTTAGAGACTGGATCAGGAACTCATAGAAGGCTTTTTTAAACATCTGTCGAAGAGTACTTACTGTGTGTAAATAACTTGTTCATTTATGATGTTGAAATAGTGCTTCAAAACGGGGAGTTCATAAGGTCGTGCTCGAGGAGACTAACTTTTGCTATTTTTTATTTCAGTGGCACAGAAGCTTTTGCCAGCATTTTTAAATTTTGCTTTTGTGGAGAACCTGTGCTGGTGCAGAATGGAACTGATTACCACTCACTCTGCACAGGACAGTGGCAAATTAATAGACTGTGCTGCAGAAAGAGAGATGTGAGATCTGTTTGTCTGTTTCTGGAAATTAGATCAGAGCTCCTGACCCTGAGCTGCAGGGAGAAAGAGAAACCCAACCGTGAAACCTGTTTGGTTAGAGGCAAAGATCTGCAGGAATGCTGCCTGAGGTGGTAGGAAATGCATTAATGTGTTTTTTCACTTTTGTGAAGGAAGAAAACCAGAGGAATACCTAATAAGATAAACTGTAGCAGATCCACAGAATAAGCCTAAGTCCATTAGGTTTTTACAGGAACCTTAAGACGCTGAAAATCGTTGGGTTTTATATGTAAAAGGTCTGACTTCTGGCAAGCACGAGTGCTTGGTCTGGCCTGTGCTGTGGAAGGGGTGGTGTGAACAGCTGGGAATATGGTTGGAGGTTTGCAAGCTGGCAGTGGGATGTGCAGGCAGAATTTTTGGTGCAAGGCAGATAGCAGCTGCAGGGGCAAAATGGAAGCTGCTATCCGAGAGGTGCAAAAGGGAAAGAAAACGGAGGTCAGTGGGAGAGGCCTATCTTTCTCTCCAGATATACTGTTAATAATGTACACACTGAACCTACTAGCCAGGCGTTGTTGGAAAGGGGGAAAAAAGGTGCAGAATGTAGTAGTAAGGCACTGGATGAAACGTAAGCAGCACACAGTGTCTGTTCTTGATAACTAATTCAGGAGACTATATTCTGTACTTGTTTAGTGGAGAGAGATAACCATTCCTGTTCTTCCAGTATACACGTTTTGGGTCAGTTACAGCAGCATTTTTATTTCTGAGCACCAGCATCTTCCATTGCCTGTGAACTACTACACGCACCTCTCCTCCACGTCTTTCACGGTGGTTGTTTGAGGCTTTGTTGTGAAATTTGTGTATTTTCAGAAGGCTATCTTTGAGCAGAAATGACTGGCAGGTTAAAGCCAACAATTGCTTTTCCTCTGTTAAAACACAATGACTTAAGGAAGAGAAACAAGTCAGTTCTTTGAGGAACACTCATGCAAATCCTGATTGTCTAGTTCTTTTTGAAGGCAAAACAAAATCTACTTAATATGGTTTGGGAATAACCATCAAACAGTTTTAACATGCTCCTTTCAATTTAACTGTTTTATCACTTAAATCTAACTGAAGAATGTGTGCAAAAAAGTTCCTTTTTTGAAAATTAAGCATCTGTTTTGAAATTGGATTAGTAAGGCTGTAGGCAGAAAGTTCTCGTTGGTGCAGGTGGTTGGTTTGTATTTTACATACTGCAGTGCATATCTCTCAGAATCTGAAAACATCTAAAAATCTATTTTACTAAAATCTTAGGAATTATCAGTTGGCATCTGTGCAGCAAGCAAGGAAGTATTGTAGCACTTTTTAGCTTATAAAGGTACTAAATTGATACCTATAGAGAGTGTCCTTTAAAAAACACATTCCCGTTCCTGAGAAACATCATACTGGGTATTGTAAAACATGTTAAAATGCTTTTAAACGTGCCTAAGCATGCTGTCTTACTTCTTTGTGTCCTGGTTGTGAGTTGTAGTGAGCATCCTGTTCCAGGAACTCGTGTAATGAGGACAGAACATTATAACGAGAAATTTTCTGAAAAGTAATGTACCTTTTGCTTTTAAAAAAATCAAGGCAGTAATAATCAGGGTGATTAATTCTTTTAAAAGGAATAGTTCTGTGCATTCTGAAATGGAAGTATTTTGTAAAAAATCAAATTCATGCAAGAATTTGAAGGTGGTGGTTAAATTTTTGAAGGGAATTGATTTAAATGGAAGTACACTTCAGAAATTAACTTCTTGATAGATATGAGGGACTGAACTCTGCTTAGCTGTCCTTTTTATTATTGTAATTTTGAAGTAGTTAAATACTTGAACTTGTCCTTTCACCTGCTACCTGTCTTCACAGAAGGGCGAGTGTGTCTTGCTAGGTTAATTCTTAATGAAAATGTTTTAACTGGTTCTGCTCCTACAGGAATCTGCGAAGTAAAAGCTTGCTTTTTCGTCTAAGGTGGGTTTCTGCTTTGTACTATACAATAGATGAGATACCAGAGGCCTTGAATGATCATGTGTTGTTCATAGCCACTATAGCAATTTATATTTTCATTATTTATTTGGTTCTTTATTTGGGCTTGGACACATTCAAAGATGTAAGCCCTTAAGACTACAGGATAAACTAGACAAAAGTAGATATGTTTGCATTAAGAGGCTTAACTCATCCTCAGTGCAAAGGTCACTTTTATTTTAGAAATAGGAGCTTAAAATGTGGAATCAAACAGTCGAGTTGGATCTCCCTAGTTGTATTTTTGTAGTGAGATGTTCTTTAAGGACGAAGGTTGTGAAGTTGGTGGTTCCTGCCACATGGAATCTTTATGGTCTGTCTCTTCCTCTTTTCTGCTGTTATTGTTTGAGTTTCACTTACTTGATTTCAGTTTGAGTTTTTAGTTTGAAAGATGTCTTTTTTGTTGGTGTATATATATGTAAGAAGGCCTGGGCTTTGTACCCTGGCTGTGTGGTGTGGCTAAAAAAATGCACAAAGTACATCTGTGATATCTTGAGAATGGGCATTCATTCTTTTTAAACTTGATGAGAACTAATATAGTATTAAGTGCTCATTGGCTCACATTTTAACAGTGGAAAAAGGTAATTAGGATTGCAGACACTTCTACCCTGTTCACCCTTGCATATTTTATAACAGCTTTCCAGGAGGAACTGTGATTTGTAGCGGTGGTGCAACAATGAGGTTTTGAGCTTTCTGTGATCTAGAAAAGATGTAACTTAGTGCTGTCTCCTACAGTGTTCCCATACCTCAGGCAGTTGGGATCCAGTGAGAAAAAGCGTGTTCTGTACCGTGTGACCTGTGTTCTGGAGCTGAGTGCTTTTGGAGGCGGGGAGCAGTGCAACTGTGAGCTGAACGTTCTAGATGGCTTCAGCCTTAGTGATTCTCTTCACTGTCGGTATTTTGAATGCCTATATCCTTGATTTTATTTAATAACATAGGCTACAAAAAAAAAAAATCCAAAAAATCAATGGAAAGAGCAGTTGGTGCTGTTCTGAATTTTAAATGCAGATTGTTACTTAAGTAATGCACTCTGGTAGATTGAGTCTTGGAATTTTTTCTTCTTTCTTAAACTTTATTCTTACAATGTACCGCTTAATAATGTAACTCTTGTGCTTTTACACCCCTTAAAAAATGTAGCAGGCAGTAATTTAAAGGAATTTTTTTGCTTTGTATTTTTTCTGGCTGATTTCAGAATAGTTAAAAAACATGTAGCAATCAATTTCAGTTGTAGGCAGCATGTTCTAAGGTCGAGGTTTTAGGAAGGTGCCAAGAAAAAGGTACATTCTTGTAAAGAGACTGTTATTGTGCAGATCAGAATCTGTAGTTGCCCATAGACTTGTATTGATCTGTATATTCACTCTGCAGAGTATTGAAAAGACAGAATTGCTTTTGGTGTAAGAACTGAGATTGACAAGGATCTCTGAAACTTGAACTGCTTTTTGTCAGATAAGTAAACAAATCTTGTTTTATTTTTAAATAACTATTATTATTTTTATCGTTTATAGTTTTCTATCTGACAATTTACCCAGTTATGATTCTTTCCTTGTGTATCTGCAAATTTCAGGATAAGCAGCACTAGATTTGTTTAATGTTTTTCTAGACTAAAAAAACAAACAGTTCAGAATTCCTTAATTTTGCTTTTTAAAGATAAGGCAGTTGTTGATTTGTCTGTGTTCTCACAGATGCTTTTAAAATCTTAAACGTGTGAAATAGTATTTAAAAAAGTAAGAATCTTGGTAAGATCGATGTTGTCAAGCAATTAATTGGACAAAAAACAAAGATCTACAGTGTGGTTAAGCTGGTGTTGCCATGCTCTGCTTCTAAGTGAGAATAATGCATTAGCACTGGTCTTCATAGTGTATTAATGGTGCAGCTAGTGAGTTTTGATTAAAAAAAAAAAGTTAAACTCTGCTTTGTGGGAGAATGTGCATCTGTTGAGGCAGAACACTTGGTGCCTTTAGCTGCTGCCAGGCCTCCCGATGGTGCTCTCAGGCTGGGATGTGGTGAGGCCAGAGGGCTGAATTGGGACCATGTGCCCTGCACTCAGAGGGCCTGGCCTGGGGGAACCTTCTCTCATCAAAAGAGCTTAAGCTCAGGTAGTTACTTTTGATCCAGATGACTCTTGCATTATAAAGAAATCCAGCCTTGCTATCGTCTGAATAAAAATCTGACCAATAGTAATGCTCCCAAGGGCACCAATGTATTTTTGGCCGTATAAGGGTGAAGGTGAAGTTATTTGCTAGGCTGGGTAGTTGATATTTCAGTGAGTATATGAATTTAATGGTCATCTAAAGTATTTCTTTACCTCAGCAGTGCCTTGAACAGCATTTCAGACATGAATTGAGGAAAGCTGTTGTTTAGATGGCATCTTCTAGATTTACCTTCTTGAGTTTCAAAGTAAATTCACAATACCTGTAGCACCCTGGTGTGCTGCTCTAGTTCTGTGATGTGCTTTTGGAAGGAAGAAGGAATGTGGTGGTTTTCAAAATAAACATGAATCATATTGCGTTGTTTCAGCTCTGGGCTGTAAAGCTAGAGTATCATCAGTAATGCTCTTCCGCTTGATTTCCAGAAATGTGCAGTGAAGAATCCCTTGTGCTGATAGCACCTACTCCGTAACCTCTTAGCTGTTGCCTTTATTCCTTGTGACTTTTCCAGCCATGCTGAGTGTAGGAAGGGACCAGGAGAAGGACAGAGCTGGGGCTGACTGGTATTGAAAGCATATTTGATAGGCTGGAAGAGCAGCAGGCACTGTGAGTAGCTGAAAATGTTTGATTGAAACTTCCACATTTCAGCAGTTGCCCTCTCTGCAGTGTTTGGATAAGATGCACCTATAATGGTATTTCTGAAATGCCTGCTATGCTGCTGAACAGGAGCATGGAGCCTCTTGTTATGCTTACTGTGCTAACTACTAGCTGTGATTTCTACTTCTGTGTTCCCTCTCCGTAGCTTGTTCTGGTTCAGGTCTGTATTGAAATATCCTGGCTTCCTGAGTGTTCCTCAGAAACAGGTGCTTTTTTAACTGGGTAGTGTTTTTCTCTTTAAATAAGAATGCTTTTTGGAACAGGGTGATACCGTGATCTCTTTGGTATTTATACTTTTCCTTTCTTCATGTGTTTCCTTTCATCTTTGTGCAGGAAAAAGTGCAGTAGGAGTCACTGTCAAAATACATGAAATGCTGTTGACCAAAAAGCTAAATCCAGAGATGGATTGAAGCAGGAGCAGCAGGTAATAAATAAAAAGGTAGCTTAGGCTTTTTTCTTTCTGCTTGGCATTGGTTATTATCCCTTGGTTCCAAGCAGTTTCCAGCTTTGAGTTGTTCATGCAGCATGTGCATTTGGCATTCCTACAGGAGAAGGTGCTGCTTCTCTCTAAATGCTGATACTAACAAAAGGCCCCAGTACTCATTTTGTAACTGGAGCTGAAGAACCTCTCTGCTAGTGTTTCGCCGAGGTGCTGGGCTTAAAGATTGTTTGAGTTGTTCTTACGTGAACATCTTGAATTCTTCTTGAAGGAAGTGCTTTTCTATATCTTCTTTATTGGTGAAGTCATCTTGAAAGGACAGTGAACCGCATGGTTTGTTTGACTGAGCTTGTTTCTTTGGGTTTTTTTATTTTAAGGTTTCATGGGGAAATACTTCTTTCTATACAAGATGAAATCTTTTTTCTATGTAGCTGACTGCCTGTAATAAAAACTGGCACTTAGGTACTGTGCTAGAATGCAGTTTTGATTGTGTTCGCATTCACTAATGTGCTTTAGAAAACCAACGGGTTCGATCTGTCTTTAGAAATTTTTTAGTCTCATGGGTGCAGGTACAGGAGAGTTCAGCTTAGAAATGTGCAATTGAAGGGGATCTCCTGGGCATCTCAGTTCACACTGCAGCCCTTCCTTGGAGTGCAAGGTCTGGATTGCTTTGAGGGGAGGTCAGTGGTGAGTGTCCGGGAGGGGCGATAGTGTGGCTCTTGTCTCCCAAGGGACAGCTGCCCTGTCTGTGTGCACTACCCACGGGCCTGGAGGTGCATGACACCTTCCCTCCACTGTTTCCAGTTGTGTAGGGAAAAATAGTGTGGGTGAGGGGAGGAGAGATTCTGTGTTACCAAGGTATATAGTGTGTCCCAGAGAAAAAGGAAGAATTGTGGTGCCTGGAGCTGGATGGAGATAGAGGGGTGTGCAAAGTGACAGCTTTCTGCTGAAAATCTGGTGTCAGAGTGTATCAGCTGTGTGGGATCAAAGGAATCATCTATTCCAGTGTCTTCTTTTTTAAGATGTGATTTTTTTCTAAAGAGGTTTTAAAGCAGTTTATGCTTCTCTGGTCTCTTGGAGACATTTTATGTATATTAAACATCTGTGATGTTTTTTTCAACTGGAATTTAAGTGCTTTTTAAAAAAACTAAATTTTCAAAAAGTCCCCTCTGCATTTAAAGAAGCACTTTTGATGGACAGTTTTCAGTTTGAGTGTCCTACAAAAGCAGCAGAAATAACTTTACAGGAAGAAACAACTTAGTATTCACAATACTTAGCCATAACACTCTGACCCAATGCTCACTAGCTAGCTCTGATGTAAGGAGGACCAAGTGATGCTTTTGTAGACTCTTCACTGTACTTGACTGCTCTGTGGGATTATCGAGAGATTAGTTTAAACCTGTGAATTGGTTACCTGCTAAAATACTCCTCAGATGAGAACTGAGAAGGAGGGTCTTTGTTAGGCAGGTCTCAGAGCAGACAGCAGTGTACACCTGCTGGAGCCACCAGTGAGCCCTGGCTGCTCCCTGCATTCAGGACCACCCCAGTGATAAGCCCATTTCAGACCTGCATGCCAGGATTGTTCTGTGCTGGAGGTGTGCTGATCTCAGATATGAGAGGTGAGTGCTGTGCTGCTCTCCTGTGCCAAGAACAAAAAAGAATTGATCTTGTGAGTTTCTTTGCTAAGGGCTGTTTGATGCTGTGCGGTGACAGGATTGGTGTGGAACGCGTGGCACAAACTAGAGAGTAGAGGTGCTGAAACCAGAGAAGAGTTCTCCTGCTGCCAAAGGTATGGAAAACCTGAGAGCTCTGTTGCCTCAAAAATGGCATTCATAAGTATTTGGAGGGGAGTCAATATCTCTAAGTGTCTCTTAGAGCTGTTTTTCTGCCCCATTTGCATGGACAAACATTTGTGAGAATGAAAGTAGTAGGTGATTAGTAGGTCATATGATTTTGAATTATTTTAGGACGTGAAAAATGTTAAATAAAAATCTATGTGGTGTTCATAGTGTAGTCAGTGCTGGGGCTGTGTTCAGGAGATTACAGAGGTGAAGATACTTTGGCATTTGGGAAGCAGCCCCCTGCATTGTAGGTTGTCCAAAAGAGTAATTCACTTCTGTACACCTGCTTGACTTTGGCTCAGACATGAGCAGGTCTGAGTTGTGATCATGTGTACAGTCACCAGTGAACAGAAAGGTAATTTAAAAATGAATCATTCTGGTGATTTGGGAGGCAAAATGCTCTGCTGGTTTCACTGTCTTCCTACAGTACTTGGAAATTCCATAGCAGGAGAGGTTTCAGATTTCAACAGCTGGATTGTTTTTTCTTACCTTATTTTTTCCAAATGATTGCCACTGATAAGCTAGGATGCCACAGGCATGTTGTCCTGAGGTAGTCTGTTTTCCTAAGACGGGTGCCTTTAATAATAGCTTGAATTATTGAGAAACTTAAATACTTAAACAAGTTGTAATATCTGAAATGCAGTTGTTCTCTCCGGGGAAACATTAGCAGAACTCTTAAAAATCTTTATGTTTGACTAAATATTGAGTACTTACTGTAACACAGGCTGTTGTGAATGGCATGCAGGATTGCAAATTGTCTTCTTGGAAGACTATTTTTAGTAATGTTGCAATTTTTGAACCAGATCTGAAAGCAATCCAGTGAACAATAAGGTATACAGGTCAGTCTTATGGCATTGCTTATTAGAAGCTCTAAAGATGAAAACTTGAGGCCTCAAAAGCACCATGTCCCTGGACTTAATGAAGCTGGTGAAACTGGGAACTGCTTTGGACCTGGAATTCTTGTGCTCTAATGCCCAGCCTTTGGCTCTGCCCCTTTTTTTACCAGCTGACCAAACTGTGCCAAGTAATAGTTGGAAGGAATAAAAGAAAAAAAGCACAGCACCAATCAAAGCCAGAAGAAACCAACAATGAACCAATAAAAAATCTACAATAAAATCAGTAAACCTGACAGTTAAGCCAGTGTAGCTGAGATTTCAAGATGTTTGTTACACGAATTTAAAACTTGGTACTGTTCTACTTGTACTTCAGTACTGCTCCATTTTATGTGATAAAGGTGGGGTGGAGTGGTTTGGTTTTGTTTTTTTAACTCCTGCTACAGCATTTTATAAGATTTCCTTTCTAGTCTCTTGAGACTAAAATCTTCTGTTTCTCTTAAGTCTTGAAGGTCTTTTTAAGCTACCGACTCTGACCAAGATTTTCTTTTGCTGCTCAGCTCTTTTCTTTTGATGTTCAGTTAGTCCTGATTCTGGTTGGTCTAAATAAGGCCTCCTTTTCTTTGCTGGGTTTTTCACCTTGGTGTTTGAATTCTTGTTAATCTGGGCCTTTTTCCTGCCGAAATAAGCTGTTTTGACCTTACCTGCTTTTTGAAGCAGCTGAAATACTTCTATAGCTGTGTGGTGAAATAGAGCAGGGCATGGATTTGTCTGAAAACTAAGTCACCAGAGAAAAATGTTACTTTTTAAGTATGTTATTTCTTGTCAGCATGATTTGCTCATAAAGGCTGAAGCTGGAAGGTGGTGTGATGCTTCCAAATCTCTGGGTGGTTTTTAGGATGGTATCCAAAGCTTGCAGAAGGCCAAATGACACTGCATTTTTCCCTGTTGTCGGCATAAGCAAAGTGGGTGAGATTTTTGATTTTAGTACTTGTTTTTTCCTAGCTATCTTTGAAAGTCTTTTGGTATGTGTTTAGAGTCTAAAATTATTTGTTCATGTAAATTATCAAAGGAAAAGCCAGTAACATACTGGCAAGGTAGAGGCTGCTCAGATTGCTATTAATAAATTCTGGCTATAAAAGTGACTAAGTCGGAATTTAATATTGAAGATTGGAAGAAACTACTCTCACTGTTCAAATTAGTTCATAAACAACTGAAATAACTAATACTCAGTTCTGACTTCTTAGTTACTGACCTGTAGAGGATGCATAGTTTTGAGGAATATGTTTGTGTTTGGTTCTTTAAGGTTGTGGGGTTTTGGTTGGGGTTTTTTTGGTTGTTAGTGTTTCTGGTGGCAAATAGAGCCCGTGGTTTTTTTGTAAGCAGCATTAGTGGCAGTATTTTGAATTTAGGAAGAATTATTATTTAATCACTTTAGCGCGAATTCATCTATTCTTTGTTGGGTACTTGACTCTGTTTTGCCCTAAGAACGTTCCTACTGTATATATGGAAAGGAGAATGTGCAGACTTCTTTGGGGCTAGAGTTTCTGTCCCTGAAATACATGTTTCATTATATACATTGGCTTGAGTCTTTCTGTAGAAAAACATTTTACAGAAATATACCTTCTTGTCATTGATGTGTTTTTGATTCAAGAATCTTTTTTTGAGGATAAGGTAGGGAATGTAATACATTAACTAATCAGACTTTTATTTAGAGCTGGATATGGAAATCTTGAATTTGCTGCTCTTGTTCTCCTAATGAGAAGTTCTTCCATTTTACTCTGTTTATTTCAAAGATATAGTTCTCCTTGGCTTTATTTTTAAAGATCCTGTGAGAGCTGTAAGATGAAAAATAGTTTTCTTGGACAGCCAACCATTGGTGATCAGCTGCTCCTTGTACCTTCAGCTTCCCTGCTTATGCTCGGGGAAATGGTACATATTTTATTTTGCAGGCAGTTGACCACGCTGCAGTGAGATCAAACAGAGAGCTGGAAGCTGAGCAGACATTTTCACAGCGGGAAAATAGCAGAATCTCCAAATATCAGTGAAGACTCTTACTGTTTATTTTATAAAGAATACTCTTAAATTGAATGGAGTTGAAATCAAGAATTCTAGACTGGAAATAGTGTTTCCTTTGTAAATGTTTTGTTCTCCCATGTGCTTTTGTAACAACGCAGCTCAAGTGGTCTTTGCTGGAAAACACTTTCTGAACTCCAGCCTTGGCTGTTCCCAAGAAGCTGGACTCATTGATGGGTGTTTCTGTGAGACAAAAGGGAGCAATCTCACCTACATTTACGGGTCTGTAGAATTCTGACAAAACAGTTTTGGTAACTGTTCACTTAAATTGTTTAAGGGAAGCTTTTTAAGGAATAAGACAAATCATCTTGTTGGGTTTTGGTGCTATTTCACTCTGGAAAAATACCAATAACTAAGTCATTTCTACTCCAAAACAGTGACCCTGTGCTTGCACTTCGTTTTTGCCTTGAGCTGACCACAAGTGTGGGAGGTTGCTGTGGTACTGCCGAGGCAATGCTATATTTTAAGTTGTGGTTGTGTGTGTGTGTGTTGATGGTGTTTTATTGAGAATTATCTGGTTCTTTTGAGCTTCCAGGGCAGTTTGATCATAAAGCTGAAGCAGTCCTGCTGAAAGTCTGTTCTTTGTTTACCCCATTGCAGAGTTTTCTCTCTTGTATCCCTTGCATTAATCTCAAGTTTGAAGAACTCGTTAAGGGAGCTAAACTTGACCAAAATGCTTTTGTTGTATTGTCTAATGATAATTCTCCATTCTGAAAAGAAACCCACCCAGCTTACGCTTGTCAACTCAGCCAAAGTATTGATCATCACATGTCCTTTTTACTCAATTCTTAAATTCTTTTACGGCTCTGAACATGTCTATCCTAGGACCATTTATAGACCCCCTCAGTGTGTACTGAAGGTTGGCAGTGGGATATATCTGCTTTAAAAAGCACAGGAAAATCCTGTCCTCTCGTGTTCTTGCACAGCTTGGCACAGTCAGCAGGTGATTGCTGCTGAGCCCAGTGCACAGGGAGGAGAACCTGCTTCACCTGGAGGATATGTTGCTCAGAGGTTGTCCTAGCAAAAGTCAGGCTGTCTGAAATGATCCTCTCCATGTCATGTCTATGTAGCTGGGATTCCTGGTGGAGCATGGGAATGTCTCTGGTGCCAGATGACAGGCTCTGGTGAGCCTGGCTGAATAACTGCTTGCTTGCTGCAGGAGTAGTCTGGAGAGTATGGTGTAATAGCAAGGCTGAGAGTTGTGGGACTATCCAGGACTTTCCAAGCTTTGGTTGTTTTAGCTGAGGCATCTTTAAATCCTGTACCAATTCCCTGTGAGCTGGTCTTTTCTAAAATAACTTCCCAACTGTTCAGCACACCAGTTTTAAGGGGAAGGGTATGTGAATCACACCTCTTGGGCTTGCTTACCAGAGGGTCCAGAGTGCTTGGTTGGACTGATCCATCCTCATCACTTGCTGTTCGTTGATCCCTAGGCTTTGTCAGCAATAACTTTTTTAAAGACCTCCAAAATTTTAAGCTGTTACACTGAGACACTCTAAACAGTGATTTGATTCTTACATAGGGTGTTTGCAGCCTCTCCTTTCTTTCCTTCCAGCCTTAATTTATGGAAGGAAGGACAAAAGGGGAATGGGTATATGCCAGAAGAGACGTTGACATTATGCTGCTTTTATCTTGGTTTTACCTTTGCTTTACTTTGGCAGCTGCATTTCTGATTTCCAAACTGGACAGTTTCTCCTAAAAAAATTTTCACATGCTAAATCCAAATACTTCTATTAACAGTATCATCTCTACAGCAGTTTTCATGGTAATGCAAAGTTTTTCCTGTGTTTGGCAGTGTGTGTGTTTCTTGAGTCTCCCATTGTAGGTGTAACCATATTTCACATCGAGTTGTGCATACCTGGATTAGGTGTGTGCAGCATGTAAATGGCGCAGTGCATCTCTTAATCAGGAATATAATTAATTTTTGTTGGGAAGAGAGAGAAATGCCAGCTTGCAGTTGATTGCAGTTTGCTGCTAGAATAACTAATAAGCTTTTTTGTTTTATTTAACAGGCTGGATGGAAGGAAAACCATGCAACATTCATGAACGAACTGAAAAACCTTCAGGCTTCAGGACTAACAACCCTTGGTCAGGCACTCAGGTCATCGTTTGACTTGTTAAATCTCAATAGATTAGTGTCTGGAATAGACAATTATGGACAGGTAACAAATCTGTTTATAATCTTCCATCTTTTATATTTCTGTGTTTTTTGAAATTATAGTTGGTGAGGGATTTTGTTGGTTAAAGTTTGGTTTTGCATTTTATTTTTTTTTTAACGTTGGATAGCTCTGTGTAGCTTGAACTGGGAGCTCTTTTTTTCTTATATGGCTACTGAAAACATGCTGGAAAATGCTGGCATTTTTTTCCTTACTGAAGTACAGAGAAGCAGAGTATAAATGTCCCAACTGTAGACACACAAGAGTAGCCCATCTTGTGTAGTTCTGTGTGGTTACACACCTATTTAAAAAATTACAGGATTATTTTGAAAGATTGCATATCTTGCTGTTTATTTTATAATGACAAAAATACAAACCTCTAAGCCTGTGTGTTAAGGTTGCTCTTAGCATTCTTGTGCTTTTGTCTATAGGGAAGGAATCCGTTCTTTTTGGAGCCGTCTATTTTGATTACCATTACAGATGGAAACAAACTGACAAATACAGCTGGAGTCCAAGAGGAGGTAAACTTGCATTAAGTTCTTTTAAGTTATGATTGTGCAAGTTGGTGCTAATGCTGAGATGAATATTAATTGGTTCTTTCCTGCTAATTGTACTTCTTTGTTGTTGACCTGGTTTTATAGAGACTAGAAACCAGTTATCCTGTCACTGCTCATCCCCTAAATTCATAGTCTGTAAGAGTTCTGAGATGAGAACTTCAGATAAATTAGTGGGTTGGAGAGAAAAGGGGTCTTTTACAGATAAATGAAGGAAGTTGGGTATGATGTTTTTAGATGGTTTGTTAAATACAGGAAAATATTCTTAAATCTTTTTTTACCAGCTTCATCTTCCGTTGAATTCTCCTTTGCCTGGAAGTGAACTAACCAAAGAACCATTCCGTTGGGATCAAAGGCTGTTTGCTCTGGTGCTGCGTTTGCCAGGAGCTGCATCTGCTGAACCAGAGCAGCTTGGGAGTGTGCCTACTGATGAATCTGCTATCACACAGATGTGTGAGGTTACAGGAGGTAACTGGATGCTTTTTTGCTTTGCTTCACATTTGGCATTTGCCTTGAAATATTTCTTGTCCTTTAATTCACCTTCACCTCTTCCTGTTTTCTCTGTCTGAATTACTCAGTGTCCGTGTGAATCCATGTGGTGCTTTCTTGGATTCCAGTAGCACAGGAGAACTTTAAAATAAAGCAATACTCCTATTTCAGATCTAGATGTGAGAGCATTTTCTAAATGCAGTAGGTGGTTTTGGAAAATTCCTTTGGTTATTCTGGAGGTTGGCTTTGCTCATCATGAGGTTTGGTGGTTTGTGTGGGTTTTTTTTTGTTTGTTTTGTTTGGGTTTTTGATTTTTCTTTTTTTTTTAATTTAAGTGTTGAATTGAGCAGGACTGCTATTAGTGAGATGTTCATTCTGCTGCAGGGCTGATAAGCTAAATTTAATCTTAAAAGAATTCATTCTGGAGCCTATTGCTTGATATGTTGATCAGAATTTTTTTTTTTAATTGGTGCTTGGAGAAATTTTTGCGTGGGAGGAGGAGGAGGTTTGGGTAGACAAAAGCAGATAGATTACACAGTCTTGGTGACATCTGGCCTTCCTAAGGGCCTCTATAAACTTGGCCTTGGTCCAGCCTGATGAAGCCTTAATGACCTCTTTTAGTAACAAGTAAAATTGCAGGAGATTGTGGTTTTTGGTGCTTTTCCTTAGTTGTATTGCATTTGCAAAGTATTTTGCCTTTTACATAAACTTGTACAGAGTTTGTTGCTATTATTTTGGATAAAATTGCAAGCCTTGGCAGTGTGACTTAGGTAATAAAACATCTTCTCTAAGTAAGATAACTCAAAACTTACTTTTCTATTTCCCCATGAAATTTCTCTCTTGCGTAGGTCGTTCATACTGCGTTCGGACACAAAGAATGTTGAATCAATGTTTAGAATCTTTAGTTCAGAAAGTCCAAAGTGGAGTTGTTATTAACTTCGAGAAGTCAGGACCAGACCCAGCTCCTATTGGAGAAGGTACAGTGATTGTTGGGTTTTTTCCCTCTCCTAGTGTTTAAGACAAAATGGTTTGTTTGTATGTAAATGTCTGTAAGTGTCCTCCATGTCCTTCTGCCAACTTTTCCCTGTAGTGTACAGGATGCGTCTTTTACAAGTGTTAGTTTGATCCTTGCTAAGTTAAATGATGCCGTATGTCTGCACATGCTTGTATGGATCATCTAGTGCTGGCTGGCTCTGTGTCACTCTTTTTACCTCTTTTTGGATGGCTGAGGAAAGTGAATGTTTGCAGGAAGCATTTAAGTTTGAATTACAGTGTTATCAAGACTGTACTTAAAGTAATTAAATCTGGCTGTAGTGTACTTAAACATCTCTAAAGCAATCTCAATGCTTAGTTTTCTGTACATTTTCATCCTGCTAATTGATCACAGAACAGTACGTTTCAGGTGAATGTTCTCATCTGTGAGTGAAAAACTGTGCAAAGAACAAGGAATTACTTCGCTCTCTGTGAGTCAAGTGCATAAGAGGAAAGAGGAAAGTGCATTCCAAATATAAAGCAGTTCTTCAGATTTGCAGAAGTTCATGGCTTAAAGGAAGAGGAGGGGGCTGACCAGTTCCAGAAAATATAATAACTTTTAGCATCACCTGAACATTCTAGCAAAGCCAGCTTTATTCCTGCTTTCATTCTGGAATCAGCTTTTTCTATGTTTGTTTTCTCCTTTTGCTTATTTAAATGTCATTTTGTTGGAAGGCTTTCCTATAACGCTGTGCTGGACAGCACAGCAGCAAATTCCCATGTCTCTGGTGGCTCAAATGTTCTCTCCTATGTGGCAAAATGACTGGTGAAATTTGGGGGGTTTTTTTGTTCGTTTTTGTCACATTTGAGTGGTGATGGACTGTGGATATGAATGTATAAAAATGTCACGACTTTTCATCTGTACGGGAATTGAGAAAGTCCTAAACAAGGGAGAAATACAATAGGATTTACCCAAGCTGTAAAAATCATTGTTTTTATAATGCAGAGAAACCAAACTGATGTATCACTGAAATATGGTTTCCACAGTATTACTGGCCAGCTCTCTAAAGCAAGGAAAACTAGGAATGTAAAATCTTTTTAAAACAGAGAAGATTGTTCAAGTGGGTGATCTCCACTGTGCTTTTTACTTTGATGAGCAGTCTTTGAAAACTAATGGTTACATCTGCAGTGCTACAAAGTTCTTTGTCCTCAGCATGTCAGGGGGGTGTCTGTGGTGGTGCACTGCAGTGGGGTGGCAGGAAACACTGGCCTTTGCAGCAGGCTGTGGGGTTTAAGTGGTCTCTGAATGGTTGTGATTAAAAATTTGGCAAAAGCTGCCTCCTGCAAGATGCATCCAACTTCTCCAAGACATTTCGCTCTTTCAGTTTCCACTAGTGGCAGCATCAGTCAGTGAACACTGCTGCCCGTGTAGAAATGTAAATGCCAATTCTCAGCCTTTCCAGGTGCAGCAGAACCAGCAGCAGTAGCTTGATGCTGCCTATGGGAGCTGTCTCAGACACTGAGCTTAAGCAAATACATTTTCCATAATATGCGAGTATGCCTTGCTGCACTCACTGTGTAACGGCTGTGCCACAGGAGCAGAAGGGAGATCAGGGCAAATGTTGTGATTGTTTCTCAGGTGATTCTGTGATACTCCTGGATGCATAGGTTATTTCAGCCTCTGGTGTAAAGATCTGTATGTCTTTGGAACAAGAGTAATGAAATACCTTACTGGCTGCTAATACAGAAATTTTGCTAGCAGACAAGTGCATGCATGTAGCTTTTCATTTTCTTTTTGTTTGTTATTTTGCTTTGTTTAAATTTTAGATGGACTTGTTGATTCATCCAGGCCCATCAATTCATTTGCTTCTCAGCCGTGGCATAGTTGTCATAAACTCATTTATGTACGGCCTAACCCTAAAACGGGTGTTCCTGTGGGGCACTGGCCAATCCCAGAATCTTTTTGGCCTGATCAGAATTCACCAACACTGGTAAGTAAAATAAGAACTGAAAAAAGGGTTCTACACTAATAGTTGAACAGACTGAAAATAGGTAATGGATAGAGTAGTTTTTACTTTATCTGTTTATAATATGGTGTGACTTTGTTTTAAAAGGTTAAAACTGTTTTTAACAGAGTGGTATAATCTAATGTGGATACTGTAACCTGTGACATTTATTGTATCCAGAAAGTTCACTTCCATGTATATGGTTAGTTAATTTGTTGAAGGGTTTTTAAAGGTTATAAAATTGAACTGTAAGTTACTTCACGTACCACAAATCATAGTGAGCCTATTAAATTTTAATCAAAGCTTTATAAAATTCATTTACATGGAAAAAGGAGTATTTGTTTTTGAAAGAAGATCAACTATGGGTTTTTTTCATTAGTGTTACTTCATGTGTGGACTCTCACTAGCAGGAAGAATTCAAACTGAAACAGAAGAGCTACTCGCTGCAGAAAATGAGGAGGAAACAGTATTAACGTCTCCTTTTCTTACTGAAATGATCATACTTTAGGCATGTCTTACTAGCCTTTCTAAACATCTCTTTTTTGTTAGGCATGTTCTATTCCTGCACTTTGCAAGTGCACAAGGTACTGTCTGTCCATTCCCCTTGCTGCTACCTCCTGATTAAAGAGGGGGGAAAAAAAAAAATTGTGGAGAATTCTTCAAGAGATTCTTTGTGAATTGAGTGCAGTCTCACATCTGTTTTTCTGTGAACATCAAGCTGGGAAGAAGAGTTGAAGTTTCCTTTAAACCTATCTCTGTTGTTGTAGCCTGATTGACATGAAGGCTTTTAAATACCAGGATAAATAGTGGCGTATTAGCCACGTTTTTCAGTTGGTGGGAAGAATGTATCAGTGTGTGAGCATTTTTTTTTTGCAGTTAGAGAAATATTTAGTTAATCTATATTCTGTTATGGGAGCTTGTGTTTTATTCTCTTCGAAGGAGTATTGTGGAAATCGAGTGTTAAAAGGCTTGCAGGATAGTAAAATACTGCTTTAGGATGTTTTTAAGAGAATTGGTTTGTTTACCATAAATACGTGAAAATTGATACCCTTTTTCCCCCTTTCAGCCTCCACGCACAGCTCACCCCGTGGTGAGATTCTCCTGTGTGGATTGTGAGCCTATGGTCATAGATAAGCTTCCTTTTGACAAGTATGAGCTTGAGCCTTCACCCCTCACACAGTACATCTTGGAACGAAAATCTCCCCATACCTGCTGGCAGGTACTTGACCTTTATTTGATTCTAGAAAAGTAATAGATAATCTGAGGTACTTAAGTCTTTGCAAGCCTGGAGAATTGGGGTCTGGTTCAAACTCTGCAGCAGATGAGAAGAAACATGTCAAGGTTTCACTTACCTCCTTTCTAAGAGAATTATTGGGAGTCAGAATGAGTGTTTCCTCCACAGGTTTTGTAATCTCATTTAATTCTCTTTCTAGGTCCATCTCATTTTGCTAAGAAATATGCCCCCCAGGTTCCGTTTTTGGCTAAATTGAAATTCTCTGTAGGCTTCCATTTGCTTACAGGGAAAACCCAGCACTAGTTTCCATCATGTTACCTAATGAATAGCTGCAAATCATTTTCACTAGATGGTTGAGGCTGCTAATGGGAAATGAACGGAAGCTGTTGACCCTGTTGACTAGATTGGCCTTGAAGAGGTTGAAGTTCTGTTGCTGAAATGCTTTGTCACATGCTGCTTTTGTAATTTCTTAAAAGTTTCTGTGTCCTCTGTAAAATAGGGCTCTCTTCTTAGTGGTGTTCTTTTAAATAATAGCTTAATGTGTACACCAGGAGTATGCTTAGTATGATACTTTAACTGGAAAGGTGAATTTGGAGGTGTCTCTGTTTTTGTATCCCTAATAAATACTACAACTTAGTTGAAAACATGACATGCATATTCAGAAGAAAAACTTAAGTTACTTTAAAAAAACTAATGTCAAAAATGTCCTTTAAACATTCATAGGTACATTATTTGCCTGAGTTACTGAAATTACTCTGCTTTTTTTCAAAAACTGCTTTTCTTCTCCCAGCTACACATCAGACCCTTACAAATCAGAGAAATGGGCTCATTGTCATAGAAACCATGTAACAAACCCAGTTCCTTATGCCCTGAAAAAACAGAGGAAAACCACTTGCTATTTGCTGCAAGGTTTATTTTTTTTCCTAGAAAAACTATTTTTGACTTAGATGTGGGTTATTTTGCTTGCCTCAGTCAAGAATATCTACCGTTTTTATTCTGTTGAAATACTGTTTACATGTATTGCTTTTCAGGGTTTATACCCTGATATATGTGCACTTAAAAAAATAAAGTCAATTTTAAGAATATTGGCACTGGACATAATCAAGATGTTTCTTGAGTGGTTGTTTGTTTTGTTTAATTTCTATGCTTAAAAACGTTTTGCATTTCTTTTTATCAGTGTTGTAAATATTAGTTGTGCTATTTTTGAGTCACCAGACTAATTTCAAATAGCTTGTTTATTTAGCATTCCTTCAACAGATGTACCCTAACCTGTTCTAAATCACTGCAAAAACTCTTCAGGGCATCGCTTCACGGTAGTTTTACTAAAGCAGTAAAGATTACTCAGTGAAGAGCATTTCCACACTCACTGGGCATACACTGAATGTTGCATGTCTCAGTTTTGTGACTAGGGAGTGTAAGTCCATACTCACCCTGATGTGTTCAGATTTGTCTGTTCTTGATAATTTACTGTCTTAATACAACTGGGTTCAGATTGATTTGAGTTTTTAAATGCCCCATGCTTAATATTCCTCACGTTCTTAATTCTAATACAGTGATCTCTCTTATTCTTTGTCAGGTATTTGTGAGTAGCAGTGGAAAATACAGCGAACTTGGCCACCCGTTTGGGTATTTAAAAGCAAGCACTACTTTAACCTGTGTAAACCTCTTTGTGATGCCTTACAACTACCCTGTTTTACTTCCATTGTTAGGTAGGTAACACATCTGCATTGGACTGCCAGTGCAGCTGCTTCAGAGTAAAAGCAAAACAATAATGGTTGGTGTTCTGCCTTAGTTTGAGACATTATAAAATAATGGAGATCAGAGAGTAGAGAATGTTGCAAACTCTTTTAACGTACTTTGGGAGGAGAGGATTTTCATACCCCCTCTCCCTTTTTTTCTCTCCAGCAGAGGAGGAGAGCTACCTGCTTCCAGTGCATGTTTGATGCTGTTCACCTCCTAGACACGTAGCCTCTTCCTTAACCTGGAGTAAGCTTCAACCTCCATTCTTTTCCCTCATTTAGGGTGTGGTGTATCCAGGTTTTGCAGTTGCTCTTGTAGCAGCTTATTTTTTATTGGAAGATGAGATGCAGTGTTTGTCATGGGTGTTGGGAAGAGGGATTTCCCTAATGCAGTTTAGAGCAGTAAGAAGGAATTGGGCAGTGGAACTGTCTGCGTTTCTTTCCTGCCTGAAGGACCAGGTTTTGGTTTTGTTTTTTTATTCCCACAATTAAATTACTTTCTAAGGAAAGATGATATGAAAAAGTGCTGTGTGAGTAACTGCCACAGTAATTGTGGTTGGTAGGGATCTGGCATAAAGGTAATGGCAGAGAGGAGTTTCCAGGGTGCCACTAAACCTTTCAGTTGCAGATGCTGTATGGCTTTTTTGTTCTAGTTTTTGTGGGTGTGTTTAGTGATACAGAAGAACAGTGATCAAGAGAAGTAACATTGAGTCTTACTGTCTTACATAGGATTTTTCCATTCATTTCTAGGAAAAAAAGAACAGAACACAATTCAGGAATACTTTTTCATAATCCTGGTCATAAGCAAAAAAGAAGACACTTGTGCTTGCTGATAATGTGTCTTTTATAGTTATCTATGTAGCCTGATAATTGTCCCGAAGTGTTCAAGGAGGGTGAGAGTTTCTGTGACTTTGTGGTTCCTGAAATGCTGCAGCAGATCCACTAGCTGAAAAGCCATTGCTGATCCTAAATTAATTTTCCTGTTCATTTTAATGTTGACATTTGCAGTTCTGCTGTGTCTTTCATGACAGCTCTTGTCTTCCCCCTGCCTTTTTTTTACAGGGGTGTAAAGCTCTTCCTTCTCTTTGAGGAAAGGCACTTTTCAGTGTGTGCAGTGCTATTCTGCAGTTTACTCACCTGGTAATCCCACTTCTTACATTTCCAAAGGCTCTTTAGAGGAAAATGCAGAGGTTCCACATTGCCTGAGTTGTAAAGCAGATGATTTCTTCAGGGCACGAATCCCATGCATTCCAAATTGTTCGCACAAACACACACAGTGTTACCTACCTTCGGATCTCCTACCAGGACTTTGTTTATCTTTGGTCTCTAAGGCATGGTGGAATTAAGTTCTGTGGAGTATACATTCAACACAAAAGTAGATCTGGGCCCTTTTCTACTTAGCAGTACAGAAAATGAGTGAGATGATAAGCAGCATACCTGGTAAATTATCTGTAGATTTTTTAAAATACTGACTCTGTATTTGGCTCTGCAGGTAGGTAGGTAGGTGCACTCCCCGTGTCTCCCTTCATACATGCTGGTAGTGGATACTGGTGGTTCAGCATCAGTATCCACTACCAGCATGAGGTAGACTTGAGGACTGCAGATCAGCAGAGGACTAATTTGAGTGTGTAAAACCAATTTTTCGTTACTCTCACCCAGATTTAAAAGGATGTGAGATCTCCCAAGACCAGGAGAAGTCTGCTCCCTTCAGCCACTACCTCCCATATTGGTGCATCAGTGTGGTTCTAGTGGCTCCTGCGCTACTGGTAGAATATTGTATTGGAGGACTGGTTGGGACAGTACCATGGATAATCTCTGTTCCTTCTGGTGGCTCTTTCAAAGACAAAACCACTTTACAGCTGTGTATTTATACTGTATTACCAGATGTGTTCAACCTTATAAACAGTTAGTAAGATGCTTACAAATTTTTCGCTTGTATTTTTGTTTTCCTCCTGCATTCCTAAGCAGGAAGTTTTAATTCTCTTTTTGAAAAATAGTCTAAGACAGCCCTAAAACCAGGTAAGATAGGTAGGGATGAGGCAGCTTGCAGGTGATACTTGAGCAAACTGAAACAAGTTGTAATGGTCCATGGCTGAAGGAGGTAAATTGTACCACATCCTATAGCTTTGGTGATTTTATGTCTTGGTTTCTGCAAGAGTGGATTTGGGAATGCTGTAGCTTCTCCTGGCTTTTAGCTCACAGAGCATGTGTTCAGAAGCCTTGTAAGGGAAAGGAGCCAATTAACAGGACTTAGTAAAACAGTGAAGCCCCGCAGTCCGCATGTTAATGGACCCAAGTACTGTGTTTGGTTGTCTGGCAAAAATGCTGGTCTCTGGTCCTCTTCCAGCGGTAATGGATAATGTGGGATGTTCAGTTGGAGCTGAGCAGCTCCAGTTTGCTCTCAGAAAGCTGGAGAGAAGTCCTGACTAGTTTGGTGGTGGTTTGCTCCCAGAACTGAGGAGGTGGGGTGCAGTTCTTCCTGTTCAGTGAGGCTGCTGAAGGCAGAGCTTTTTGCAGGCAGATGGTGACGTGCTTCAATCCTGAATGCTTGGCCCACAGATGATAGGAATTTCCTCTAGAAGGATTGTTGCAAAGCTGTTGTACTTCAGGTGCTGTTCTGTTTAAAAACATTTGTAATGCGAAGTTCATGAAGCAGAAGTTGAAGGAGGGGTTTTAGGGAGAGCTAAGTAAAGCTGAGGTATATTTCTAAATGCTTCTACCTTGCCTGAGATGTTTCCTTGGCTCCTTTTAGCTGCATGGGTGGGAGGGCAAGCACTGCTGGGCAGTAGGAATGAATGTTCATTGGGAGCGTCAGCAGAAGCAGCAGTGGAACAGCCATGCAGGAAATGCCTTGAGAAGGTGATTAATAACCCTTTTTATGTGGGTCTTAATATGCAACAGGATGAGCATTTAGAATAAATGTCTGCCTGTGAAGGACTGCAGCATGGACAGTTTCCTTTGGTGCTTTTACAGGCTCTGTGAGAGAACCTGCAAGTAATGATTTTATGTTTTGGAAACTAAGGACTGTGTTCTTACCAGTGTGTACACAGCATGCTGCGGCTCTGGGAGGGAGAGCTAAATACATTTTGATACATTTTGTATCAATGGAGAAACAGTGACACAATACCGTTCTTCATTAATGATGGATGCTATTTTCCATTGCAGTGCCTTATTTTTGGCTAGATTATTTGCAGGGAAGGGTACTGTTTTCTGTGAATGTAGAATCATGAATCTCTACTACCTAGAATAGAGGAGTGTATCTATTAGTGTATAATTAGGAGAATTATAGGAGTCAACAGGGAATGGTTGGTGTACTTGCTCAGGTGGAATTTAATGTGAGTGGTGATTTAAAAAAAAAAAAAACTGTTAAGTGTTACTTTGGGTTTACTTACATGGTGCATGAACTGTTGTAATTTAGGCTTCAGTTGAACTACTGAAATTACCTGCTGACTCTTCTCTCTCTCATGCTCTATTTTTTCTTAACTGTTCACTGATCTTAAAAGGTGCATCCAGCCCCCTTCTATAGTACTGGGTGTTAAAGGTGTGTATTGTTGTCCTGTTTGTCAGTTTGGTTGTTTTGTACATTAATCTGAAGTGGATAAAGACTGCAATACAGTTTTCAGTTAACTGATATGTGTGGTTTTACCCAATCTCTTGAGTTGTTGCAGCTTGCAGCCCTTTCCTAATGGTTTTTACTACCATGTTCCCAATTATACAATGCTTTTAGCTCCTTCTGAGTTCAGAAGTAAAAAGAATTCTGCGTTAATTTTGGATTTCTGGACTATACGGAAATTAGTATCTGAAAATAATTAGGTAGAAGTAAAACTAAATTATGTAAGGATTTTTTTCAATACTTTTAAATTTTTATCTATAAAAGCTTGGAGTTTAATCTGTGAAAGACATAGTTAACTGGGTTATTGTTAGTTTGCTTATTTGTATAAATCATCACGTGCAGCCCAGGGCACAGGGGAAGAAATGCCTTTCAAGTGCGTGTGTTGCAATCTGCTGACAATGTGTCTCAAACACTCGAGCTAGAGGCAGGTAAGATGCTGATGGTGAAGTTCTCTTTGAAACTTGTGGCTGTGTTTACCACCCTTTCGAGAGGGTGGCAGTTCCTGCAGTGAGTTTGTGCTGTGGGGAGACTCTGATTCTAAACAGACAAGTCTTTGCTGAAGCTGTGCATAGGTTTGAGAACTTCTTCCTTTGATAGCAGCAATCAGGGAGGTGCTTTTGCGTTTGATGTCTGGGAGTAGAACTGTGCTGTGGATGGGGACTCCAGCTGGCTGAGCTGAGGAGTGGCTGTGCCATGTCACAGTGCCCCTGTGCAGTTACTGGTACAACCTCACAGTGCAGTGCTGCGAGATGAGTGCTGATAAGGGGTTTAAGACTCAAGCTGTACTCAACCAGCTCATAGACTGTAAAATATTAGGACATACTGTAATACTGAACATCTTGCTTTTTAGGTGGTTTTTTTTTATGTTGACTTTTGAGAGAGGGGTGTAGTTTAACTTGCATTTTGCTGCAAAAAGGTAATAGGTTTATGAGATAAGAATGGATGTTATTTTATATTTGCCATATATCATGATATCATCCCAGGTTCTTTTTGATAATAGTGCTAAGCTTGAAGTATATTGAGATTTCAAATGAAATTTTGATTTGTCCTCTTAAACTCCAGCCTACTTTCTTCAGGCCAGGGAAAAGAAGTAGTAGCATCTGTAGTGTGGTTTTTATATGTGATGCAGAATTAATTTAGATTGGAAAATACCTGTAATTGAGTGGAGCTTGTCTATGAGAACTTGGGAAGTAGTTTCATAACATCTGTTCAATTTGTGCAAAGTACTATGCAAGTCAAATTTTCTTCTCCAAATATATATCCCTGAAAACTCAGTGTGGAGAAAACAATTTCCTTGCTGCATCTGTCTTTTGCACACCCTCTTCCGTGCATCTTTCTCTCCTGCAGCTCTCCCCAGTTAATTTTTGGACATCCCTTTCTCCAGACCTGCATATCCTTCAATTAGCCTCACTTTACCAGCATGCTACAACACTACTAAGAAGAACCTTTATTTCAATGGATGATTCAAAATTTCAAATGGTAAATTGCAGGATGCTGTGTTTGGTGTAGAGACCGCTGTCACAGTTCATAGTGTGCACAGCAAATAGGTCCAGACTTCACCTCAGTGATTCCTAAAAGACCAGGTGCACACCTGTAGTGAGCAAAGTGCTTCTAAAACGGTATCCAAAGGAAAGAAATGTCTGGTTGCCTCTCTCTTAAAGGGCAGCAGTTTTTGTAGCTGATTTCTGTCTCTTGTCTATACCTGTGGGGGACTTTGCTGCCCTGGCATGAGGCAGATGTTGTGGCTGGAGGTAACCCCTTCTCTGCCGGGTGCAGCTGCTACTGTGGGCAGCAAGTCAGCAGAGCTGGCCAGAAGGATTCCCTGATTGGATTTTTTTTATTCTTTCCCTTTGATGCCAAAGAATATTTTTACTGGAGACCAGAATTCGTCATCCAGGTTTAACAGAAGAAAGCTGGTTTGAAAATGGAAATTGAACCAAATTAATGTTGTTTGATTTAATCAGATACAGGGACTCCCTGATGTGCAAGAGAGAGGCAAGGGAGGTGAAACTCTTAACAGGTGGATCTGTTGCACCTTCCATGCTGCTAGTAGTTGTGTGCAGTGTTTAAGTCTGGTGTACCCTGGAAGTTTGCCTGTAATGGGGACTTGCTCTGGATTGCCTACTGCAGCTAGGACTGGGGATTCCCAATCCTTCACACCTATGGTTAAGAGCAGTTTTTTTGGGGAAACCCCGTTGGGAGATGGGTGGAGGGAGAAAACAGGGTGAAACCTGGCACGTATGATTTTGGACAAAGCTAAAGGTCTGAGACTGTATAAATGACACCTTCTTTTGTTGTTTTCCTTGTTGCAGATGACTTGTTTAAGGTTCACAAACTTAAGCCGAATCTGAAGTGGCGACAGGCTTTTGACAACTACTTAAAAACAATGCCTCCTTACTACTTACTGGTATGTTTCTCTTCTCATCTCATCCTCTGGGGTGTAATGGCTGGTGTGACCAGAGTCCTTTGCATCATACCTCTTCCTAGTAAAGTTTTTTTTACGTAATTATGATGGCATTTTCGGTAGTTAACATTCTGCCTTTCAGAGGTATGTAGATTAGAGCAAACATTTTTAAGAATTAAAAAAATTTGTAGAAATACTAAGTAGTAGTAGTTATGTTATATCTTAAGTGTTTAATAAATATGTTTTTTCTGATCATTAAATGATCAGAATGATCATTTAAATCATTATTAAATGAGTTTTGATGAAAAATACTTCAGAACCTTCAGAGAAACCAAATTTGACATTATTTTTCTAACTGGATAAGGAAAATGCAGATTAGTTTGTTTATTAATGTGGGTGAAATGCTAGAACTTGGGAAGCTGACACTGACTGGGCCAAACGGAGGGTGGGGGGAGGCACTGTGTCACCTTTTATGTGTAGCTTGGACAATGCACCTCAATATGGACTTGCATCATCCCGGCTATTCTGGACCTGAGCCTTTGAGTGGAAATTGCCAGCGGCACCACGCTGTATGGTGTCTTGGTGATGTGGCATAATGTCCATTGAGAGCTAGTTAGACACCAAACTCATGTCACATGTTATCTGAATAGACTTGAATTTTAGTGGCCAAAAGTGGAAAAGCTAGAGCACTAATCTATGTGCCTTAGCTTCCTATAATTGAGCTTATAAATTTCTTTTTTAAATATTTATTCTCTTACTATTGTGTATTTTGTTTTCCTTATAGCCATTAAAGAAAGCCCTAAGGATGATGGGAGCTCCAAATCTGATATCAGATAATTTAGATTGTGGACTTAGTTACAGTGTTATCTCTTACCTTAAAAAACTCAGCCAACAGGTAGTATTGATAAAACCTTTGCAATTAGAAGTGCGTTGATTATTTAGTTTGTGGTAATCTCATTATAAAGCAGTTAATCCCTGTGGGAGTTCATATGGGTGTGCAGTATATATTATAATTGAAGATTGGTGAGCATTTCCACTGCAAATATGGATGAATCCAGTGTGATTCTGTAGCCAGTGATTGTGCCTTCTGTAAGAGGTGGAGAGGAATGCAAAGGAAACCTCTTCAGCTATACTTTAAGTATCTGCTAGACCTTAAACTCCAAAGATAATCACTAATTGGATTTATGGCTGCTTTTGCCATTGTTCTTCACAGCTGAAGTGAGAGGCTTGCTTTCAGTCTCATGTTCATTTCCACATGTCCCTTGGCAATATGTATTTTCCAAAAAAAAAGTATGTTCCTGTCCATGGGGAGTAAAATCATAGTTGAAGCTTTATATCTGAGCTTCCTGTTCCCTTCAGGTCAAACTCATTCTATGTGTTTAATGTGACCTGGTGGGAAATAGTCTTACGAATCTTCTTCTCTTTGCCAAGACTGCCATTCCAGGTGTAAGGGCCTGGAAGCTCTTCCTCCTTAGCATGAAAGGCTCTTGCAGTGGTAGTTCAATATCTAGAAGGCAGTGGGGAAGCAGTGCAGCCTTTAAAATTACAAAGAAAAAATCCTCCGCCTTAAAGAATGCACAAAATACATCCCAAAGCCTCTGAATGACTGAGCATCTACTAGTCATAAAACTTCCTGTGGTGTTTTGGTAATCTAATGATATGCAAATTCCTATTATTTATCTGCACTATGGAGTTGGAATGACTCGAGATGGCTGCTGTGGCTCTCACAGACATTCTCAGCACATGGAACAGTTTGAATGTGTGGAATGCATCATAAGCTCTTGTATAGGCACAGGCAATTCCAGAATTCTGCTGTGTTCCTGCTGTCCTTAAATTCAGTTTCCCACAGATAATGAAGCAAACTCTGCAGAGGAGGAGATCTGGGGGAAGTGGGTTGCAATCACACTGGGTTTTGGGGTTTTGGTTGGTTGGGTGGTTTTTTTTCCTTTAGAGGTATTGCTAATGGGTAAAAAAAAACTTAACTCTCAATACAGTTAGAGCAAAATACAGTAAAATTCTCTGTAGCTATAATAAGAAATCTGTGCTAATTGAAGAAGTGATGAGTTTTTAGAAATTGACTCATAAAACAGATTTCTTTTACAACTTTTCTCCCTTATATTGTTACAAACATACAGGGCAAACCTTAGTTCATAGGTTGCTTCAAAAATAAACTGAGATTGTATTTCTGTATTTGAATAATACTATTGTTTTAGATGCAACTTTATTGTAACCTAAGGCATCCTACCTTCCATTTTGTTTTTTCTTTCCCTTTAAAGATGATTCTTCAGGAACACAAGAGAGTCACAGACTTGCAGCAAAATCAGGGATATTCACAGACCTCCTACTGGCATACAAATTTAGATACACTGGCTAAATATTTTTCCATATGCTAGCACATTAGGATTTCTTTATGCTTGAGATCTAATCTATGTAATTCAGTATATCCCTGGGTAGGTAGTTGGGAACTAAATTTGTAGTTTTGTTCTGCTGCTGTACTGTGTGTTTTGTACTGGAAATGTGCAATGCCTGCTGATTCTTTAACTCACGGTGTGATTCCATTTTAGACAAAAATAGAATCGGAACGGATAATAGGTTCAGTGGGTAAGAAAGTTCCACAAGAAATTGGAATAAAAGTGAAAAATCACTCCAGTGGCCTCTCCTTGGTACACAGTAGGGATTTTAAACAACTGCTGCAAGGGATCACTGGGGAATCTCCACTGAGACTGTCAGAAATAAATGTTAAAGAATTCGCTGGATTCCACATAGGACTTTTAAACAAGGTAAACAGCACTGTGATCTTGCATGAGTATGCAATTAATCTCATCTGTTTTAAATGGGTAACTTCTATGGACTTAGTGTAGAAGGAAGTACGTTCACTGAACTGGGATGAGTACAGCATAGATGTAAAGAGGGAGAAGAGTAAATGCAATTTTTTTGCACTTGATTTTGGGACACTGTTTGAAATCCCCATGGTAATAAACAAAAATTACTGTGCTTTTAAGTGCCAGTCTCTGCAAAAGACAGCTATTGTTCATCCACGAATTAACATGCTTACTCTTAATGGCGCTGAAAGCACTAATGCTGAATAAGGTCATGTTGGAAAGACAGCCACTGAGCTTGTTGTAGCCATTTACAAAGGTCTAAACCTTCTTAAGAATATTTTTTAATAGCTAATGTAACTGCAATTCATAGTGGAATTTCTCCATGCATGAGAACTGATGGATTAACTGAAAGTTACTTATTTTGTTACAAAACTAGGATTTGAAGCCACAGGCATTCAGAAACGCATATGATATTCCTCGTCGCAGTCTTCTAGACCAGCTAACAAGAATGAGAACCAATCTTCTGAAAACACACAGGCTTATCTTGGGGCAGGATGAAGGTAAGGAGTCACAGTTCTTCATTAATAGTTTGAAGAGAATACAGCTATTTTTGTTATTTCCTTAAGGCAGTGTTTTTTTGTCTCTGGTGTCAGAGCAGAAGTGGCCATTGCATCTCTTGCTGAGTCAGACAGTGTCCTTTCCTTGACTCTGAAGGGGAAGGAAGGAAATTTATGCCTTCTGTCATGCAAGATGTCATGCTTGCTTTGAAATTTAAAAATAAGTTTCATGAGAGAGCTTTCACATTCACCAGGGTTCAGCAGACGTGTTATAAAGTGATGGGGGCTTAAGGCAGAGAGGAGCTGTCTTTGTTTTTTTGAGGTGCTGGTCTAAAGATGCAGTTGTCAGCATAGAAATTAAAGTTGCTTATTTTTTATTCTTCTGCCAATTAAGCTCAGCTCTTGCCAGGCTTATTTCCACAGTTGTAGTCTTCAGCTTTTCCTCTGTAGTGAAAAGTAGTCAGTTCTAGTTCTTAAATGCTACCACTTGAAATTGAGGTATGTGAAGTTTGTATTGCCTTAATTTTAAGACTAAATTAAGATCTCTCTTCTGTTGCAGACTGCCTTCATAGCGTTCCTGTTGCTCAGATGGGAAATTACCAGGAATACCTGAAAATGATGCCTTCGCCTCTTCGGGAAATTGACCCGGATCAACCAAAAAGACTTCATACATTTGGCAATCCTTTTAAACAGGATAAGAAGGTAGGAGGGGCCTTGCTGCCTGCTATGCCTTTATATTTAACACAGCTTGAAATAATGAGTGAGTAGAATTTCTCCCCCAGAACTACAATATATTGCTAACCTGTGCAGCCTGTGGAAAGGAGGGATGTCTCCCATGTGATCAGAAGGAATGTATACAGAATGATGCTGGTTTACAGAATGGCACTGGGCTCTTTCTGGTTGCCTTGGGTATCTCTGTTCTGAGAGTTGTCAAGTGTTCTGAAAGCCACTTGAATCTGAACACAGAGGGACTCGACTCATCAGTGGATTGGTGAAACAGTTGCTGTTTTGTACTGACACTTAAATTATTACTTTCTTTTCAGGGTATGATGATAGATGAAGCCGACGAGTTTGTGGCTGGGCCCCAGAACAAGATCAAGCGCCCCGGGGAGCCCAACACACCGGCGTCGCTGAAGAGGCGGCGCAGCATGTCCCCCCTGCTGCGGCGGCCGCAGTCACCACCCGTCGTCACCAACCACGTGGGCGGGAAGGGGCCACCCGCTGCTCCTGGCTCCCCCTCCTACCTGAACCTCAAGGGTGTCCCAGCAAATAAAGGTATACTGAGCACAGTACAGCAGCTTGGGTGGTGGGGGGATCTGGGGAGGAAGGGAGGAGGTTCTGCCAGCGCATCTGTGCTTCGCTGTTACATAGGAGTGAGTTTCTTTTGTTGGCCTACATAAACGGGCTGCTGCTACAGCTAATGAAATCTGAAATAAAAAACCCTGTTTGGAGATACTTTCTGTCTCAGATCAGCTTTTAGTTTTTCTTTGTGTATTCTGTGGTGAAGAAGGAAAGTTAAAATACAGTTGCTTCATTTTCCACAAATAGGAATTTTCATACCCACCTATTGCAGCAAATGGAGTTAGAAGAAAACTCTGTTAGCTGGGTTTGGGGAAGAGAAGGAAAACAGGAGTTTACTTAGGAGTCATGACATTGCACTAGGAATACAGAACATGGTGACTTCACGATAGTAATAGGAGATGGTAACAGTCCAAAGGGGAAGTATTCCTTTGGTCACATCCACAGTTGAATAAAAGTATGGAAGTGTTGTCCAGCACTGTCAGATTGCTACACAGCATTTCAGACAAAAAGGATACAGAACTACTTCTGTTTGGTTCTTTTGATGCTGCGCTTGTGCACCAGTAAGGTATGTGTTTTTCACTTTTAGATACCAGTAACAGTGTTGTCCAAGATGGCAATGGAGAGAAGAAAGCAGAAAATTGTCAGTCATTGGAGAAGCAAATCGATGGCTTACCTGTGCAAATGGCTCCTGTGGTTCCAGCTGCTGTGGGAGAGGATGAGATGTTACCCAACGACTTAGACTCTCTACCTGTTGAATTCAATTGTTTAAGTGAAGATGGGTTGGATCATAAACCTGGTACCAATGCACTTGTTCGTGGGCCTCTGAATTACAGTGTGAGTGGAGATGACCAAAAGCGGGCCATGGAGTCTACTTCTGAACCTGTGCCAAATTCCTTTAAAATAACACCTACCATGTTGGAGGGAAACAATGCTGACATCAAAATTAAAGTGATGAAAGAGGTTCGCAAACCTGGAAGAAGTAAGTTATTTGTGTTTGTTTATTTTAGTAGTATATTGTGTGTGGTGTGAGAGAGACAACTTTTCCTTGAAGGAAGGAGCTATTTTCAATATACGCACAACTTCAGATTTTGAGTGATTTCTGGTTGCTCGTAAATGAGCAGTGGAGGAGCAAAAAAGGAGGAAATGCTGGGCAGGTTAGTTGAAGTTTAGATTTGTACTTGGGAAGTTGAGAGCCAAGTCATCCTGTGTGCCCTTGAGGACAGGTTAACTGGTATATGAGGTACCCTGTGGAAGCAGCACCCTTCAGAGGTTTTGGTTTTGTTACCAGTGATCTAATAAGACTGGATACTCTGCCTTAGACTGCACTGCTGCTCTGTACACAAAGTGTACTTGATGCTCTGTGTCCATCAAAATTCTCTTTGCAGGGCAAAGGCATGTCTCTGTAAGGGTGCATCTTGGAATATGCTTGAAAAGGAATATTAACAGTTAATAGCAGAATTTTTTTTTTTTTAATTTTGTGAGACTAATTAGTGATGAAATGCTGCTGCAGGCTTTTAAGAACTGAAGACTAAAAATGACATTCTGCAAAGTGGACTCGTCCAATTTTATACCAAATTCATGTCTAGTAAATGGTGATGTAGAGTAAAACAGTGTGTTCAGTGTGAGTCACCTGCCTTGCTGCAGAATTCAAGCAGTCATCAAAGAAAGAAGCTAAATTGTAGTGGCCTAAATATGTACATTTGTTCAGAGGTCTGACCGTTTATGCTCCCTCTGCCTACTGCATCACTCTGACCAGACTCTTGGTGGCGGCACCATAAATGTATTCGTACTGGGGTCAGTTATGGGAAATAGTGAAACAATGCTGGTTTTAAATTTGTTTCCAGTTTGATCTGTCCAGTGTATTCTTTTGCAGTGGACTTATTTACCTTGTACCAGTGGGACAGTCCTGTTGTGCTCACACTAAGGGTTGATAATCTGTCTTTCTAGAGATCTAATTGGCAACCTCTGCTTTCAGAAATGATGGCTCTAGGCCAGATCAGGGTTTGGTGGCCCTATGCATGTTAACTGTGATCATGGAAATGGAAGGCTTCTCTCTACTCAGCCTGCATTTTCCAAGGATAAATGTTCCTAGCTGCTGCTCTTTAAAGAGAACCTTAATCTTTGGTGCCACATTTGAATTCCCAGATCATCAGTATCACTTTAAATTATTCTATCACCTATGTTCTGCTCTTAAAGCTAATGAAGGTGTTTTTCTTGCCTTACGTGTTTTATCATACACAGATACATGAAGCTAGGCTTTGTTTTTCCTTTTTGGGTCTTCAGCTCTTCTGAAATTGCATCTGCTACGTTCATTTTTAATACATGGTTGAATTTTTATCTCTTTTTTAGATTATGAAAAAATATTTTCTCTTCTTGAGGAGGTGCAAGGACCTATGGAAATTCAGAAGTATTTCATTGAATTTGCTATCAAGGAAGCAGCAAGGTTTGTGTAGATAGAAATTACTCAGAGTCATAAATTAAATATTAATTTAGATCATGGTAGTAAATAATAAACTTTATCAGTGGTAGTATTTTGATGTTCTGTTTTGACATATTTAAATTATAGCTGTTGTAGTCATCAAACTACCATTACATTTTTATGGAGTAAATAGTCTTTACTTAAAGTTTAAATGTGAATTAGAGAGATGGGTTGATAATGGGTTGATATTGAAGACCAACCCAAAATTTGGGTGGGTTGGGGAGGGGCAGCTGTATTAAAGTAAATTCTCTAGCCATTCTTATGCCAGAAATAAAGCAAGCTATTCCATACTGGAAACAGAGAGCGTCTGGTAATAAGATTTGTCATGGCTGAATATTCTTGAGTTGTTCAACTGTGTTTTTGGAAGAAGAAACTTATGTTGCTCTCCCTCTCTTCTATAGGTTTAAAAAACGAGTCTTAATACAACACTTAGAGAGAATACTAGAGGAACTAGATTTCACCAGCCCACCCAACAGAGTTAATCATGTCAACAGTAGATAATAATGTACCGGCCAGACGAATGCAGACCAGGAATGAGTTTGCTGTGCCATGGAAGAGTGGAAGAGGACGTAGCTGCTGCCCTCACCATCTCGACAGTCAAGTGATTTTACTGTCACAGTCTGAGAAGAAGCAGTGGAGCTTTAACTTTAAGAGCCTGATTCGGCAGAAGCTGGGCTATAACCTTAAGGATTTGCTATGAAAGGTGTGGCTTTTTCCTGTGGAGGGTGCTGTTTGCTCAACAGGCGGAAGAAAATAACCATTGCTGCCCCTCCTGCAGGTGATGAGAATTTACTCATTTGAACGCTGTCATTAGACATTTACGTGCTGTAGGCAGCAGGTTGCACTAAAATGGGGCACTGTCAAATATACACAATGTCTGCATCGTGGAGAGAGCCCGTGTGTTCCCAAAAAAACCCTCCCAGAAACACCTGCATTGGTAAAATTGCATGTTGCCACCACAGAGACAAGGGTCTTGTTCCCAAGAACTGCTAGCCATGCCTTTAAACTTGAGATTCAGTGTAGATTGAGAGTAAAGAAACTGCTATTGTGTTAATGAAAGCTAAAGACAGCCCTGTGACTGTTACCACCTGATGGTCACTAAACAATCTACCTCAGACTCTCTTCTGTTTTGTCTGCAGACATTATGAAAGTGCACCTGAGGCTTCCCAGGTCCCCGACTTCAGTTCTCTTTCATCCTGTGAGGAGGACGGAGATTCTTCAGGTGGCCTTGGCACACGCTGTGCTTTGGAAGCACTAAAAGGAAACGCTTTTAAAAACGTGTATTTTAATGTTCATACAAAAGAGATTATTTTGAACAGTATTGTTACCAGATCACTAATTTGATATTTTAACTGTATAAATTTTTTGGAACATATGTATATATAAAATAAACCATTTTATTAATTTTTAAGAAGTGCTAATCTGAGGAGTCTGTAGCGGGCAGCACTGAGTTCCTCCAGTTGTCTGTTACCAGCAGACTGAGGATATTTTTGTAAAACCAGCTGAACCTGGTCTTTCACATCCTCAAACACAGCTTGTGGTTCTAGCTGCAGACTGTGTTTGTACCCTGGAGCACCTGCCCAGGTGTCACTCAGCTTGGCCTCTGTGGGGTGCACATTTTTACTCAGTTTTGAGGGCACTAAGTTGCAGTTTACCAAACCCTTGGTTACCTGAGCTGGTATCTTCTCCTCTGTTCCTCTTAACTATTTTGTCCAAAGGCAATTTCATATATGACAGAACATACAAAGAAGACTGAAGCCACCTGCGTGTAATTTTTTTTCTCTTTAAAGCAGTACAATAATGTGCCAGTATTAAGTGGCTGCTGGGATGAGTGTGTATTTTCAGTTGTTTGCTCATAATATCGTCTGATCCTCTAACACCTTTCTTTAAAAGACAGATTGAAGGTTGTGCTCATGTTAACTTGTGCTCTTGGCATCATATGGGAAATATCCCAGGGATTCCAGTGGCAGGCCAGGCAAGGAAACATTTTCGTGGTGAGCCTGTACTTCTCTGTTCCTTCTGGTATTTTTAGTACAGACTAGCCTGTGAGACATCTTTTCTATCCGCTCTGAAGCAGTGGCCTTGGTTTCCTTGGAAGATGCAGTTTGACCATTGGAATGACACCAGTGAAATTCCAGGAGGAAATGAAATTCAAGAAGGAAATGAAACCCAGCAACAGCAAATCTCTGTCATGGTGTATATGAATGAAGTGACATAGGGGAAGGCATTACTATAAATGTGCCCTGATTCTTAGTAGTTACTTTTATTCATCTGTGCAGATGAATAAAAGTGAATATTTTTTTAAAAAACTACAGAAATGCCTTGGAATGATACAAAGGGAGATTTACTCCTTCAAAATTTCACATGGAAGCTGTTTGTCATCATGATGGACTTACCATGCCAAATACTGGACTCTTAAAAGAGATTTTATTTACAGAGGGTCAGATACACTCTGCATACCTCGTTGTAAAATGGCCCGGTTAAATGCATCAAGTTGCTTGTAATGTGCTATTCCTGAAACTGTAGGTGATAAGAGGAGACAGCTTTCTTCCATGTAGTTAATGGCAGTTTAATTTTCATTGCTGATTCCAGAGACACTCACTTGATCATTGTGTGTCTGAGCAGGGGCCAAATTTTTAACTAGTGACCTTGTCAGTGTGTGAATCTGCTCTTTTGGTGGGATGCAGTTGGCTGCCAAATCAGCTGCAGAGAGCTGGTAACTTTCATTCACTTGTTTGGAATCTTGCATGTCAGAAGCTACAAAATACTCTATTCAAGTGCAAGCAGTGAGAATTTTCCCTTACCTCACCATTACCTTATCTGAATAGATTGAAGTTGGGGTTAGAATATTAGAGCAGCAGAAGCCATATAGAGAACTGGGTATGAGTCTTCATAGGAAGGAAGGAAGATGTCCTCAGCGGTTGTGTCAGTGATGAAGAAAAAGGAGCAACAGCAATTAGTGAAGAGCAAACACAGCCCTGAATTCTACATGGAGCACAACATGGACGTGGCTCATTTAGGAAGCAGAAGATGCTCCACAGCTGGTTGAAGAAGATTCTTAATGGAGAGAATTCCTTGTGAGCCAGACCACAGTGCTGGACATGGGTGGGACATGCCCTGAACAAACACAGTCCCAAGCTGTGTTGGCACTTCAGGGACAGCCAGGAGGGCCATGCTGGTGGTCAGGTCTTGCCTTTCCTGGTACAGACCATGGCCCAGCAGCAAGAGCTGCGTCACCAGGGCTGTGACCTGTGTGTCAGGTGAGCCTCTTGCAGCAGGAGTGTCCCTCAGCAAGGGCTCAGGAGAGAGGATGGGTCCACTGCATCCTGGAATTGGAAGCCATTTGTGCTTTGCTCAAACTTAAATTTTTAAGCCCTTATTTATGTAAAATTGAAATAATGTGGCACAGTTGAATGTTGGGAAGTAGGGAAGAAGTATGGCTCTGTATTTCCTGTAAGGAGCGCTGTTTAACAATCTGAATTAAAAAATGTAGCACTTTCCTTCCTTGGGTAGAAGGGTTATAAGGTGCTTTGGAGTCTGGATACCTCTGTGAGTTCTGCTGCATCCGTTTTCTGACCCTCTTAGCTAGGCCTCCTCAGTGCGCATTATCTTTATTTTTTCCCTTGTAGACATCAAGGGTTTTTCCTTGTAAGCCGTGTAGCTCCCAGGCCTGTTGCTATGGCAGTGTCTGTTGGATGCTGCTGTTGCCAGTTTTGGGGCACAGTGCATTTATGGTGGGCACGTGTATTCCTGGCCAGGTTTAACCAGCATCAGAGAGTGATTGTCATCTTCCAAAACAGCAGCTGCAGAGGCTGTTACTGTGCTGTGGTCAAGCAATTGTATGTCTCCCTTTGCAGGAAACTAAAAAAACCCCCAAACCTATTTTTTGTTTTTTTTTTTCATCTGGTAATTTTCTCCAGGTTCTTCCTCTAAACTGCCTGGCTGAAATGGCAGCAGCGTAGGCTGTTGAGTTTTATTTCTTTGGTCTGTTTTTTAGTATCTACTAAGAAACTTCTGATGGAAAAATACAAGAAGAAATGCATTATCTAACAGAAACAAACTTAAAAAAACCTGTAAAGCTCAATTACAGTGTTTCATACCAGCAACATGGCAACATCACACCTTTAGCAAATGGACTTGTCTTGAGAAAGTGCAACCTAGTTAAGCAGAAAACAAGGCCAAAGACACTTCAAATCTGGCAGAAAGAAGGTTTGGCAGAGATCTGAAGGAAGGATGTTAGTCACTGGATTTAAAAGGAGCTGCTGCTTGCAGGTCTGCAAAAACAAATTGAAGTCCATCCTGAGTGGAAAAGGAGAAGAAAAATGCTTTGGGCTTTATCTTGTGGCCTGTAGGAATTAAGCTGTATTCTAAATCTGAATCTTGGGATCATTTCAAGGAGGACAGACTAAACAAAAAATGTTGAACTTTACTGAAATTATCCATCCACTTGAGCTGCAACCTGGCTTGTTGTTTCATCCCTGAAAGTAGACTGTTGGCTTTGCTTTGGCATTGGTGTTTTTCTTCTCTCAAGTCTGGGATGTGGTGGTGTCTCTTGGTAAAGCAGCATGGCAGGGGAGCCCTGTTGTTGTCCATGGAGCTGGGAGTGTAGGTGGGAGCTGTGGGAATAGCTGGTGGAAAAGGCAGTTGCTGCTTGTGTGGTGTGGAAGGTGATTCAACCTCACCTCTTCAATGTCGGAGCCTTCATTTTAAAAGTGTACAAGATGCTTCTCAGGGCTGTTAGCACAGATCTGGTGCCTTGAGCAGCTGAGTACTCAGAGTTCAAAGGATGGATGTGCCAAGGAAGGAGTTAAATTATACAGACTTGTATAATTAGCCTCGTAGCCTTAATAATAAGCCTCGTGGTAAATGCTGGAGGATATTTCCATAGGCAGTGGAAGAACTGAGCTGCACATGCCTTCAGCCACATGGCTTTGCCAGCAATGGGGGCTGCTGGTACCATGTAAGGAAAATTGCCCTTTACCAGGAGCTGGGAAGTGCTCAAGTGTATTTCTTCAGATTTTGAGCTTGGGCTGAAGCTCTCCAACAGTTTATATTGAAGTCCAAAAGAATAGTTTGGCCTGGGAAAGGTGGTGGAATGGAAACCTCTAATGAGATTTTTGCTGGAGATCTGGGTTTATTGAGAGCTTGGGGAAGTTTTATTTTCACATCTGCAGTGGGAATTTTATGGCTATTTCCTAGGCCTGGATCGGCTCCAGCTGCAGTGGAAGTAGCTGGATCCTTGGCATTTGTATATGCTTGCTGTCATCTCAATCACTGTCACTCCTCTAATGCAAACAGTCTTGCATAATGTCCCTTAAAATATTGGACACCTCTGGCAATTTGCTGTATCCCAGTGCTCCACTCGCCACTGCTGAGCAGCTGGTAGGAGGGACAGAGCTTTTTGGGAATGATCCCCATGGTGTGTGCTCATGTAGAAAGTACTTAGAGCCCTGCAGGATGCTGAACAGGAGGAGAGGGTTATAAAGCATTTTGGTAGTTACTAGGGCAAAGCTTTTTTTGTGTGGTCAGCCTGTTTTCTTGTCATTTACTCCAGAGTAGGTGCATATTTTAATGTTAAATTGTATTTGTAATTATTTAATATGTAGGATATATCAAAGAGAGGTTCAGTCTTTTGTAAAGGATGGAGTTGGGAGACTTCCCCCCCTTGCTTCATTTGGCAGCTGTGACCAATGTGTTTGTGCAGAGGTGGCCCTTGCAGAGAATGATGCTGGGCTGTGCTCAGGTTTTCTATAGGGAGGGACTGCTCTGGAACCGCCTCAGGTCTTCGGTATGTGACAGTAGGTAACTGGAGCTTATTTTTGCTGGGTTTGTGGGAATGCATTTACTGTTTCTTGAAGTGGTGGAAGCAGTGTGAGCAGCTCCTGTCTGGGCACAACTTTCAGAGCTGAGGAGGCTGTCAGGTACTTGAGGTTTGAGCAGCCATGGGTCTGGTCAGAGCACACTACTGTAGTGGCTGCCTGATCCCTTGGCAGTGGGTGTCTCAGGGATCAAGGGTGCTTTCCTAAGTAGGACAAAAATAAAAATGAGCCCTGTTCCCCAAGACTAGAAAGTGATTTGAAAAAAAGGCATTTTGCTGATTGCAGATGATTATAATGCAGCTGCTCAACAGTGACATCCCAGCCATGGAAAAATAACATTGATTCTTTGAGCTGTTTTCCAGTCTGCACAGCATATTAAAACCCTTCATGCACAGCTGGCACATTTAACTTTGATTATGTTGTTGAAGTGACTGATCTGAGAGCAGCCTGGATCCCAATTGCTTGCAGAATTTGAAAATAAGATTGTTCCAATTCATCTGCAGTTGGTTATTTCGGAAGAGACACAAACTATCTCGAGCACTTTTAGGGCTGCTAATTAAAGTCTTGTGGCTCTCCTCTGAGAGAGTCTTTAAAGATGGATGGAGGGACTTATCTAAGGTCATATAGTGTGTCACTAGCAAAGATGATTATAAAATGTGTGCCCTAATTTGGTCTTGCACACTTGAATTATTTCCCTGGTGTGGACAACCCCACCACAAACCAACACACTGGCTGCTGGGCTCTTGTAAGTGTCATTGGGTTCCTTTTTTTCCTGTGCTCATGCACCTGCCAGTCTGGGTCTGGCACGGGAGCAGTGTGAGGTGGAGACAGGACAGGCCCCTACTGCATCCACACAGAGGTGGCTGCAGTGGGTGCCTTTTTGCTGGAAATGTGTTTCTGGGGCCAGAAAAAAGCAGGAGCTTGGAAAGGAAGATAGGAGGGCTGTAGAGAAGCTGCCCAAGCCTGTAGGGACTTGTGGTGGTACTGCCTCTTCGTTAGAGTTTGGCTTCTGACCCAAGCTGCTCCAGCACCTTTCCTTTCCCAGCTGAGTGAAAGCGTATTTCGAAATTCTGCTGGCATCTGTGGGTTCAGGGCTCCTCCCTCTGCATACACAGAACTTAGAAGCTGCTATCCAAGATGATCATTAGTGGAAAAGGAGATGGTGGGGGACTCAGGAGCTCTGGAAGAGGCTGTTTTAAATGTATCACATCCATCAAACACTCCCGCAGGAGTTCTGTCAGAGAACAGGAATGCCTGTATGCTGTGGCAGCGTTTGACGCTCTGGGAGCTGGATGTGGGCAGGACATGCCGGGGCTGGGAAGGCTCTCACTGAGCTGCTGCTGCTGCGGCAGCCCCTGCGGCTTCCAGCAGGTGAAACCGGGTCAGAGCAACTCCTGGGAACTGTCTGTGAATTCCCCGCAGGAAAGGCAGTTACTGGTGAGTCATGGCCCAGGCTGTGATGGGAAACAGTTGCTGGATAATAGGTTGAGTGATGGTGATGGCTTTGCTTCACACATCAGGACCCTGAGGAGACTGACCTCGTGGGGCAGCTGAAAGCTGTTTTTTGTCAGGGTTCCAGGTGATCAAAGCTGAATTCCTGCAGATGTAGATAAAACAGGTCTCCTTCCCAGGGTCTTCCTTGCACCCCTGGACTTGGTGTGCCCACTGTTGAAGGGATAAGGGGTTGTGAAAGTAAGGAGATGAAAGGGACAGCTCCTGTCATGATAGGAAACCAGGAGGAGGTCGAAAGCCTTGGCCCATTCATCCTCAGGCACGAGGCGGGAGCTGCTCTGAGGGATTGACCAGTGGTGAATTTGGGAGGTTGGTGCTGTGCTCAGTGTGAGGCTGGCACGGGGCCCTGCAAAGGGGTTTTCATGCTGATGGGAGTGTTCTGCTCTGGAGCTCATCTGATGTGACTTGCTCCTTACTTCACTGCTCCTGTTTTACCTTGCACTTCATCTCTGTGGAGCATCCTGTTGCTCTGCTCCCAGAATGTGGTGGGGTTGAGCCTCAGGTCTGCCCTTCGAGCTCTGCGGTTGCTGCCTGAGCACAAGAAGCAAAGGCAGAGAAGAGAATGGTCTTGCAGAGCCCCCCTGCACACTGCTCCCATGCTGGGAGACAGCTCAGGCTGTTTCCATGGTTGTCCCCCCTGCCAGCCCAGGACCACCCAAGGCAGCAGCATGGTCATGGCCGTGCTTGACCACCAGCAGACCTGGGGTTTTTAACCAGCCCTGGTGCATCCTGTAGGATATGTGGGTCCCTCCCATGGGAGATGAACATGGACCTCACTCTGCCATCGTTTTTCCTTTGTCATCTGAAGCTGCTATACTCAAACAGGTATGGAAGGAGTAGCCGGCTTCAGCTTCAGTGGTGGTGGTGACTTTCACATTGAAATGGTGCCACCATCTCGAAGGTCCCTCAGCAGAGAGATGTGTGTGACAGGAGGCTGTAGAGCAGCATGGTGGCCTTGGGCAAGGAGGGAGCGTTATTTGGCCCCTTCTCTCCTCTCCGTGTGCTTTGCCTTGTACTGGGGAGGTGGTGCTTCCATGGGATTGCCCTCGCTGGGGGCTCACCCAGGCTTGTGGGTGCCTTGGAGGCATCAGTAATAGCCCAGGGAGTGACAGCTTGGTGTGGATGTGGGGAAGAGAGGGCCCTCTTTGGAGTGTCTGCCTAACTGGCTGCTCCAGAACTGCTTTGGGATGCGTCTTGTTTTGTGCACTTCTGCACCCGGGATTGGGAATAAATCACTGCTTCAGCGTTTGCTGTGCACACAGGACACTTGTCCTGGGGCAGGGACAAGGGATTCTGGAGCAGCCTGGGGCTCCGAGGACATCAGCACTGGCCTTTTGTGGCTGGCCCTGAACTGCTCTAAAATACACAGCAGAAATATCTTGAGGGTGGAGGGGAATATTTTTTTTCCTTTTTTTTTCTTTTTCTGAAAAAGGCCTGCCTCCGGCAGATCCCAGGGAAACTGGTTCAGCCAACACCAGTCTGGGCAGGGAGGGCACTGCCAGTGCTGGGTGCTCTGCCTGGCAGCACTGGGATATGAACTGGGAATAAAAAGCCACATCTCTCTGTGTGGGGGGCTGTGGGCTCCCCAGGACCACTGGCATAGGATGAGCCATTAATATTCCAAATGTCACATTTAAATTTTTTTTTTCATTTCCCTTCCTATTAAAATGGCCTGGGAAGCTGTGACACCTCATAGCCTGGGCCCCTGCCAAGGAGCCCTGGGGCTTGTGTTCCTGCTTGTGCAGCCAGGCTCCCGGCTGCCTCGGTGCTCTGTAAACTCCCATTTGCCTTTCTTGGCTGGTAAAAGGATTAAGTTAGCAGGACAAGAAAATTAATTAGCTGCCATTTTAAGGATGTAGCTTTCATCACAGTCCAGAGTGTTTTGAAATGGCATTGTGTCACTGAGACCAACCTGGGGTTGATTAAAAGGCTTTTACCTGCTCGAATATCAGATTTATTTCTGCCCGGGTTCTGCCCCCTGCTGATTATGGCTTCAAGGTGAACCTCAAGACCAAATCCAAGGAGTGTTTTGCCTTTGCTGTTAGTGCTGGCTGTGGAAGGCTGGTACCAAAGTCTTTTCTGGTTGTTTAACATTCAAAATAGCCTTGCTTTGCCCTTCGCCTCTGCAGGCAGCCTGCCAGCCTGGCACAGCACGGCTGGGACAGCAGAGAACTGCAGAGCTGCAGCTTCTCTGCCCGGCTGGGGGGCTTCCCACAGGGAGGCTGGGGGCAGCGCCATGGCCCCGGATGCTGTGGGGTGAGCCTCAGCCTTCCCGAATCATCTGGTGGAAAATTGCTGCTGTTTGGTGCAGGTGGACCCAAAAGGGAGGAGAAATGGTGCTACTCTTGGTGAGGGAGGCTGTATCCAGCTGGAGGATGTCCGCACAGTTAATGTCCTTGCTGAAGGTGTCAGAGATGGAGAAGGGCAGATCTGCTGCAGTGTGGTGAAGGGCAAGAGAACCCAAACCATGGGAAGCAAGTGATAAGGAAGCCAAAAATCATCAATAGAAAATCAATAGAAAGTAATCATCATTCTCTGCTTTCTCCAGCGAGGGGAACTGTGTGGGTGCTCCAGAGCACCTGAAGGGGCCAGCTTTCCTGAGAAAGCTGTGCTCCATCTTTGGGCAGCAGTGGGACACAGAGCACATGGGTCCTGGCACCAGACTGCAGCGATGGCTCTGTCTAGGACGCATGGAGGGGACACATCAGATGTGTGACCAGGAGGGATTTCCACACATGGTGCTGCAGTTCAGCCCTCACTGACCTCTAGAATAAGTGCTTCTGCTAGCTTCACTTCATTCTGGCCTCATGGAAGGGCTGCACCAGTGACCAATCTCTGACACAAACCATGGTCCCCCATCCCCTCACGTGCAAGGGTGTAAATGACTCCTGCCCTCCTTAGCAATTCCCCACTGAGCTCTCACCAGAATAATTCAAAAACCCAGCAAAATTAATGCAGATTAAACCTGCTACTTCAGCAATGAATGGAAATCACCAGCATCTGTTTTTTATTTTACTATTTAATGTAGTAGAAATATCACAGCTTGTAGCCAAAGTAATTCAAGATGTGATGCCTGTAAATGTGCTTTGGGCGAGGCTGGAAACTCTCCAGTCTAATTCAAGAAACTCTTGGCTCAACTCTTGCTTTGCTTTTGAAGGAAAAGCTCATGTGTGAAGAGCCCCACGCTGCAAGGTAAGCACGAGGTGGCTTTGGGAGCTGGTTAAGGTGCCCCTTCCCAGAACACCGGTTTTATTGGTGTTTTACCTCATTGTAGTGTGTGCTGGATGCAGAGCTGCAGCAGCACAGAAAGCAGATGAGGGGTGAGTCTGCTGCTCTCTCTGGTGTAATCCTGATGGATGCTGTAGTTAAGCAACTCCTCTGGTGCTTTGCTAACTTTTGAACCTCCCCCAGTGGAAAAGCAGAGCAGGGAATGAAAAGTGATCTTGCTCAAGTGCAGGATTTTAACTATCGCCAGCCCCGGGAGCAGCCTGAGTGTTTCCCCCAGTGACTGTTGCAATACCAGACCTTGCAGGAGCCTGTCCTGTGGGCTGGCAGGGGACTAGCACATGGTAGAAAAGCCTTTACTGTGGTTAAATTGAAGACAGAAAATATGTCAGCTCTGCCAGAAAGGATGATGAGGAGCCTCAAAGGCAACCAGATCCCCAGGCTGGTAATACGTCCCTCCTAAATGTTTTACTCAGCTACTTGCAGCTATTTTGATCCCCCCTACTGATCTTACCTCCCAGTAATGAACATCAGGCCAGACAGCACTTTCACACAGAGCTGCCATAATTAAGGCAATCACTTCATGTCAGTGCTGGGCACCACTTTTAAATAGTCACTGACCAGGGATTTGCTGCAGCAGGCTCCAGGATGGTCAGAAATAAACAAACAAATACTTTAAGGATATCAATTTTTATTTGACATTGTGAGATCAATAAGAAAAAATAATTTGTACAGCTTTGTGATAGAACCGTTGCTGCTGCAGAGTCAAGCTACTCCTCACGAGAAGGGCCCCGACACAGCCACAGGGTGCTCCCAGCAGGACCTGCTCCGAGCAGCAGGTCACATTCTCCACCTCCCTGTCCCACAGCAGCACCTCCCACCTAAGGCAGGTCCCTGTAGCCTTCCAGCAGCACAAATGGAGCTTCTCAGACATTCCATATGAGCAGCTCTGCTCTAAGACCCTCTGCAAACGGCTCAGTGCAACCACAGCTACAGGACCCATCTGCTACAGTGGTTACTGAGCTCCTGCTGTGCTTCTCCCTCCCTCTGCTAATTCTGTCTCTCCTCTGCCCCACAAGATCACCTGGCCCATGTACAGCCTCCTCTCTGTGCAGCAGTTGCTGCACAGCAGCCCTTTTCCCCCAGGGAACAGCTCTGTCCGCAATGGAGAGATGACCCAATACTATTTCCGAGGGCTTTGGTGCTGGCAGAAGCTGATTTGTGACACCCGCAAGAGGGGAACCAGGACACTTTAGGAACTAATCCTGCAGCTCAGATGCTTTCAGCTGGCAGAGTAACCCTTTCTAATCAAACCCAGATGCTTAAGAGTGATTGTAGAGCAGCAGCCACGGATATTGCTCGAGCACTGGGGCACCCACTCCATAGGACGGGCAGAGCTAGAAAAAGAGGCTTCAGTTTACACAGTATTTTTGCCAAGCTTTTTGCCTTTGACAGTTCTTAATAGTTTAAAAGAAAAAAACCCAAACACAACTCAATAGATGCCAGGACAAAAGGCTGAGTTTCCACTGTGCCAGTGAAACATCCTCAAACCAGGCAAAATTCTTGCTGGCCCCACCAGTATCTTGACCTACCCTCCCTTTGCTGCATCAGGGAGGTGAAATGCCAGACCAAGAGAGATTTTAGCATTGATTCAGCTCCTGAGGGGAGATAAGAATTTAGACATAAGTAAGAGTTAAGGACAGTATGATCAGCTCTAATACCCGAAATCAAGACAGTAATCTTAAATCAATGAAGGGCTCAGCTGGAAAAAATCAAGGTGAAAGGCTCTGTTGGCAGAAAAGGGGTAGTTGTCCTGGATTAGTGCCAGCAAACAGAGCAAGCTGCTGGACCCTACCCCTGGATCACTGACAGAAGGGAAGGGACAGTTCTTACTGATACTTAAATATGAAGATGATTTGGAGGTTGTACCTGGTGCCAACACCATGTTCAGCACGTTCACAACATTCAACATTCCCCGGTTCAGAGCCGGAGAACACGGACCCAGGGGGTGAACACAGAGTGTGGTGATTATCTACATGAGCTGCCTCCCCCACACAAGCACCAATGCACAGCCACAGCCCAGGCAACCTGGGGCAACTTACATGAAACGAAGGAGGGCAATGAGGAAATAACGTGGTAATGAAAAACCAGGAAAAAAAGAATAACCCTTCACACAACTGTTTTTCAGCACTGTAAAAAAATGAAACTGAAAGCAATCTTTTTGACTTCCCCTGCCACACTGTGCTGGTGTCCCACAGGCATTCTAGGATCAGATGCTGCCCGTTTTCCTGCTGTTCAGTGATGCAGTGCACACAGCATTTCTGAGGGGGTCCATAGGCTGTAGTGCAAACAAACTGAGAAAATAAATGCACTCAAACATTCCCTCCTGTCAAAGAACATTAATTGCAGGAAAAACTAGCTTGCTTTTTGTTTTAACTGAAGTTAAGTCAGCTGCAACTCGTTTTAGTATCTGAAACTTTGAAGATGTGTTTCACAGCATAACTGTAGAATTTACACTGCATTGCCAATCCACAATTCGGTCATTCTCATTAACAGTGTACAAAGAAGGTCATTAGTTTTTATATATATATATATTTTTTATATATATATACTTTATAAAGTCTGGAAGATCAATATAAATACTGCTCCAGAAATTAAAAAAGTGTTTACATCCCCGACTTGAATATTACATCTCAGTGTCCTGGGTTATTGGTATCATCTGTAAAAGTCTTAGCGGCGCAGAGGTTCAAGTTTTCGAAATTTCAGTGCCGAGCTGGATGACAAAGCATCTTGGTTTGAAGAAGAATTCACTGTGTCTGGGGACTGGAACAATACTCTACCACGATGATTAAATACATAAAAAGATGGATGGTTCCTTAATGTGTCAAATGTCCTTCAAAATAAATGTAAAAAGCCAAGGTTAATACTCTCTCAAAGCAGGGAGTTTAGAACAATCAGTCTGGGGCATATCGACTTTAGACACAGAAATACAAGTTTTCAATCCAAAACTCTTGCTTGCTTTTAAGTTTCCTGAACTAAAACACTGAGGAAATACACAGCCAGTTGTGAAAAAGACCACAAGATGTCCACGTGACAAACTTCCCCTTCCTTCCTTGAGCTCAGGGGCAGCCTTTGGATGCTGCCTGCAGACACACCATGTGCCAGCCTTAGTTCAGCTGTCACTTGTGTTAACACCTTGATGACGTTCAGCTTTTCATCCCCCTGGGTGCCTCAAGCTAAAGGCTTTAGGTCAACACTCTGAAATACAATTATGTCAACTTTTTCACTTTCCATACTCCCCTGTGGTTTTAGAAATGGCCAGAGAGGCAATGTCTACCCATCCAATTTCCTACCAGAATCACAGAATATTCTGAGTTGGAAAGGACCCACAAGGATCGAGTCCAACTCTGAAGTGAACGGCTCATACAGCAGTTGAACCTTTGACCTTGGCATGCTCTAACCAACTGTCCTCTTCAAAATCTTGATCCAAAATCCCTTAAAGACTTTCACACGTCCTGCCTTGAATATACTGTGTGAGAGTCAAGTGACTCAGACTCTCATGAGGAAGCAAACACAAGCAGAGTGTGAGCCAGGCCCTGCAGTCTGAGATCATGTCAGGACAACAGGTGGTGATTCCTGAGCTCTACTTCCCACAAGCACATTTCATTCCTCTACTAACTCTGCACAGCAGGATTTCAGATGAGGAAAAGCAAGAACTTTATTTAATTTCTGCCTGTTATCTAACTCTCCCTAAAACTCAAGACACTGTTGGCTTTCCCAAGTGTGGCTGTTCCCCTCAGGTCACTGCCTACAACATGCATTGAAGGACTGAGATAAAGATGAGTGATTTCAGGGTGCAGTTTGTACAGAGAAGCAGATACTGGTGCTTACAAAAAGAAGAAATAAAACATACTTATTTTTGAGTTCTGAAGTGGCATCCATGTCTTTAAACTCTCCTGCAATATGTGCTATCCCATAGCAGGTGACTGCGAAGGCCAGCAGAGTCTGCAGGACTATCTGCAACAGAAGGAGCACAGTGCAACACACACATCACTGAGTGTTCTGCATGTTTACCAAAAAATCTCAGCTTTCACACAGTGTCTCTTGTGCTTTTCATCCACTGACAGCAAATAGAGGTGGGCAATCCAGCAGTGGGGAAACTGAGGCACAGGAGAATGAAAAATTCCTCCTGTTTGCAGAGCAAAACTCTCGCAGAGCTCCAGCTGCCCCAGCACAGGTCTGGGTTGCACCAACTGAATCGACTCACACTGCTCCTCAGCAAGAGCCTGAGACCAAACACTGTGTTCCTTTGCACTCCAAGATCCAAACTCCTGCCAGGAATACACCGTGGAGCCCTGGGCCAGGTCCTGGCACCTGATCTCCCTGCCCTTCTGATTAAGGAGAACGGGAACAGATAACTGAAGTGGAAATTTGAAAAGCAAGCAAATAATGTAAATAAAATCCCCCTTCCTGAAGCAAGCTATGCTGGGATCAAACAGGCACACAGTCACACTGGATAAACACGTCTACCAAACAGAGCCAGAGGGTGCAGGATGTTTATGCTGCAGAGGAGGTGATGGATGCAAAAGCTCTCTGAGCTACATTCAGGGAATCCTGGACAAGATGCTCCAGGGTAGTTCTAAAGAAGAAGGAGGTCTGGACCTGAGGATTGATTTCACTGACTACAACACACTCAAGAAGTTGGGATGCGAAGTGTGGTTCTTTTTGACAGTGGGAGCTCTGATGAAAGTGCAACTTAAAAACTACTTTACCCTTTATGCTTGCCTAGCACATTAAAAGGAAGCAGTTGAGAGACTAAACCACCCCACTATTACACCTTTCAAATACTGCAAAAACTTACATCTATGGGCAATGTTTCATCTTCCTTTTCTGTCAACCTCATGTAAGAACGATCTACAAAACAGAAACACACACACACGCATCAAACACTCCGTGTATGCAAATAAACAGCCCGGCAACACAAAACCCCCAAAGAAACGGCTGTAGCTCCGAGAAATGTGTCAGCCCCGGCCCTCCCCGGGCAGCTGGGCCGCCCCTGGTGCCGATGTGAGGCTCCGCTGTTCCGGAGCACGGCTGGCCCTACCCCAAGCAGCCGGGAGGGAGGCGAGCCGTGGGGACGGGAGGCAGCGGGACGGCAGAAACCAGGTTGAAGCCCCGACCCGGCGGGCGGCAGCTCCCCCTTCCCACCCTTCTTTTTTCCCCCCCTTCCCGGCTGCTGCGGCGCCCGCACGGGGCGAGCCCCGCGCTCCTCCCGGAACCTTCGCTCTCCCCGCAGCCCGGCCCGCAAGGACAGG
>VZTE01001767.1:424457-447956 GCA_013397775.1 Eulacestoma nigropectus
CCCGGCCCCCGCCCCGGGAGCTCCCCGGCGGCCGTGCGGGGGTGCCGGTGCCCCGGGGCGCCCCGGCCCGCGGCCCCGGCAGTGACTCACGCTGCGCCGCCGAGAAGGCCGCGTGTGCCAGGGCGAACAGGCCGAGCCCCACCAGCCCCTTCCACACCGACCCCGCCGCCATAGCCGCCCGCCGCCGCCAGGGCGCCCCGGCGCGCGCTGATGGCGTCACCGAGGGGGCGGGGCCAGGCCGCGCCCATGAAGAGCGGGTGTGAAAGGAGGCGTGGCTTCAGCACCAGGGGGCGTGGCCACCCCGCCGCTTTCCCACGCGGGGCCATTGATAAAATGCGAGGGGGTGAGCGGACCCCCGGAGCCGAGGATGGTCCTGGGGGGCAGCTGAGGGAGAAGGGGGCCATCGACCCCCCGAACAGGTCCGTTCCCTTCACCGGGCCAGGCCGGATCCCTTCCAGCCGAAAACAGAGCGTAGGGCCAGTGGTGCCCGAGCTAATTCCCGCTTTCCACGTGTTTAACCTCAAAGCTTGAGTAACCGGTTCAAGAAAAAAGGGGGTAAAGGAATGCACACAGCATGTGCAGGAGGGACGCCCCTGGCCGAGCTAGGTTTGGGGCAAAGCCAAGGAACACCAGGGTCCCACACAGCCAAGCATGCTGGGTCTTCCATGCCCCCAAGGCACAAAGGCAATTCTTTGAGGGCGTTTCCTACAAGTCACCTTTAAGTTGATCATTGGCATTTATTACAGCCCTTGGCCCACCTGCTCCACGCATCCCCCCTATTTCTTGGTAAACAAGGTGGGAAGTTTACCCTGATCCCACTTCGGGGCTGACGGCAGCTCTTGGCACCATCCACATGCCTTGGCACGGTGTGAAGGCACGACCACCCTCCAGGATGCCCCTGGGCCCCGTGTCCCCATGAGCCCAGGCCGCGGTGTGTGCTGCAGGACATCCCTCCAAAGCACCCCGCGCACAAACAACACCTGCTGCTGTGCGTGGCCGCGCTAAACTACCTTGCACCAAATCTCTTTGGGGATTTCTTTTCCCTCTTGCAGACCCCCTTGAACTCTGATCACTTTCCCCCTTCTTGCACACTTCTTCGTCCCCAGCATCCGTTCCCTAGGACTCGTCCCAGCCTACCCAGGGCTCATCGCAGCCCCCCTGGCAGCCCCAGGCACGCCTTTCCCTCGCAAACCTCGCCTTACGAGCTCCCCAGGGCCGCCCTTATCCCCTGCCCCCGCTCCCTGTCCCCCCTTTCCCCGCTCCGTCGCTGCCGGCCCGCCCCCGCTCCCTCCCGGCCCGTCCCTATCCGGGCTCCCCGCGCTGTTCCCGCCCCCGGCGCCTGCGCCCAGAGCCGCTTCCTGGTGTCGGCGGGGCCGGGCCGGTGCCGGGGCGATGGCGGGGCCGGGGCCGGGGCCGGTGCTGGCGGCGGCCGCGGGGCTGTGGGCGCGGGGGGCGGCGGGCGCCGAGGTGGCGGCGGCGCGTTCCGGGGCGCTGGAGGAGGAGATCGTGTCCGAGAAGGCGGCGGAGGAGAGTCACCGTCAGGACAGCGCCAACCTGCTCGTCTTCATCCTGCTGCTCACCCTCACCATCCTCACCATCTGGCTCTTCAAGCACCGCCGCGCTCGCTTCCTCCACGAGACCGGGCTGGCCATGATCTACGGTGAGCGGCGCCGCGCCCCACGCGTGTTTCCCCCGCCCCGCGCACCCGTTCCCCGGGAGACCCGCGCGGGAGCTGCCCCGAGCACTGGGAGCTCCGTTCCGACCAGTCCCGGTTGTGCGCTGGGCCAGCTGCGGGGCTGGATGGTTGCCCGACCGCCCGCTCTCATGGCAGCACCAGTGGGGACCAGCAGCGCACCGTTCTTTCGGTCAGTGCCTGGTGGCCCCTGGGCGAGGGGCTGCGACAGGGCTTGTTTGGTGGGCGAAGGGGTGCGGGGGGACACGACGCATCCCCTCGTGGGTGCAGCTGGACGCTGCTGTGTCACCGGGACAGCCCAGTCCTGGTGTGTCCTGTGCTGAGCCTTATCTGGGTGTTGCTGGAGGGAGGGTTGGTTGTTTTCCAAACTCTAGATAGGGAACACTTTTGAGGCCAGAGTTACTCCCAGTCCCTGGCAATGAGGAACTGGTTGGGTTTTTCCAGACGGCCTCGCAGGGTGAAGCTGGTGGGGTCATGGGCTACCGTGTCACTGAGCACTGGCGAGTCCCACTTACCTGCTCCAGGGTTGAGAGTGAGACTTGGGGCAGCACAGACCAGTCGTTGCACTGGTCAGAGACATAGCACTGGTCAGAAGCCTTGCATCCCAGGTTGGATGAGGCTCTGAGCAACCTGGTCTAGTGGAACGTGTCCCTGACCATGGCAGGGGGGTTGGAACTGGATGATCATCAAGGTCCCCTTCTGACTCAAATCATTCTGTGATTCTGTGATCCCACATGCTGGGGCCAGAGGCTGTGTTTCCACCCTGCGTTTAGAGCATCCAAATTTCCAGAAGCTGTCCAAGAAGAGTGGAGAGGCCATTTGGGGGATTCTCCCACTCTTTGCCACGCTCAGGGACCTGCAGAGCCAGCAGCCTTCCATCCTGCTGCCTGGGGACCTGCGTGCACAAGCTCCTACCTTTAGAGTTCATCCTCCCCCTGTGACAGGACCTCTTGGAGAGGAGCCCCAAGTGTATTCCCACAGGAAGTGGAACAAGGCTATGGGTCAGTGGAGTGGGGCTGTAGACATTTGGGTGTTAGTGGTGGCCTGTGATTTACGGAGGTGACATGGCCCCGTGAAGTGGCCTGAGCCACAGTATGGAGGGGCCATATATGGCTCTCCTTGGGTTATCTGGCATGACTTCGAGTTCAGCCAAAGTAGGACTGTGAGTTGTGCTGGGGAAGTGATTAACACAGCCATGGATCCGTATCTAGAGAAGATTTGTTGAATTTAGGATTGAGAAGGCATCTCCTGCTGTGTGCTGTAGTTAGTGTCTGTCCTCTGTGCGGCCCTTGCTGGCTGGGGGTGATGTGTGACCCCACAGAGTCAGACAGGGCCAAATCCCCCACGCAACAGAAAGCTTTGATCTGAAGGCTGTGACTTGACCTGTTTGGGCCACTGGCTTTTGTGATCCCAAGTTTCAGTTAATTGGAAGTGTCCTTCTAAATGAAGGGGTGGAGACACTTGTGTCAGCCCAGAGGCACGAAATACTGGTCTGCTTTTTTGGGGGCACAAAACACTGCTCTGCATTTTCAGATTCCTTCCAGCCACTGCTCAGGAGGATTCAGATGTTTCTGACCTCCTGGCCAGGGCAGGGATGGTCACCTCCTGGGACAGGATCTGTGCTGTGGGAGGACATGCTTCCAGCATGGAAGGTCTTCTCTCTCCTGCTGCCCCAGAGCTCCCGACATGCGACTTTCTGTTCTTTTCGTGCTTTCACACTTGCCTTTAACCTTGTTCTTCTTCTCCTGGAGCTTTCTTCCTCTTAATTCTCCTCTCTCACTGACCTACCTGAGTGCTCACTTTATTCTCAGAGCACAACCTGGGTCGTTTCAGTCTCCTGCTGATCCGTAAAACGCACCTTTTCTGTCTGCTCTTCTGCAGACTGTGCTTAGAGAATTGCTGGTGAAATCAGTAATGTCACCTGTCTGATCATGCAGAAAATCCCAAGTTTTCCCTGGTACCAAGGGTTTTGGCATTTGCTTCTCTGGTAGTGGCAGCTACCGTAGGGAAAGGGATGTGTAATTCCCAAGGAGTGGTGAGATGCTGTTGTTTTGCGGTGGCAACTTAAAATCTGCGGGGAAGAAAGCAGGTATCACTGTCCCTGGCTACCTGCAATGCTTTTAGCCCCAAGGAAGTTCACTGAAAACATGGAAGGGCTGCAAAACAGACCTTGAAATCTGAGCAAGAGAAGCAATTTGCAAAAGCTTGTCTTTTTCTGTTTAAAAAACCTAACAACAACTAAGTCAAATAAAACTTCTGCATATATCTCTTTTGGCAAAACACATCAGTTTCCTTGTTGTCTTTGTTTTTACTGGAAGTTATAAGCTCTTGCTTCAGATGGGTTTCTGTCTTGCAAATCACACTGTCAGCTCAGAGTTGATGTTCAAGAGCTGGACGCTGGCTGGAGTAATTTCACAGTGATAGACAGTTGGTGCTTAGTAGCCCTTAAGCTTCATGCCAGTGTTTAAAATGAGGTTCCCATATCTGAGGTACTCAGCATTTAGGATAATTAATTTAACAATTTTGTTTCAGTTCTTCTCAGAGTCTGATGATGGATATGCAGGAGCTCCTCTAGAAGTTTGGCTTCCTTGTACTTGTTCCCACTTGGTCCCTGGATTGCGTGTGTCTAAACTGCTTGTTGTCAGGATGTCTTCAGTTGCTACTTTTGTCTTTCCTTTTGGTGTCCAGATTAATGCTCGCCTGGGGATCCTGTCTGCTTCCATGGTTGTTAAGTGCTGGGTTTGGTAATATATTAGTCTTCATTTAAAACATCACCTCGGAAATGTTCAACAGCACCTTAAAAAAAAGCCCATGGGCTTTTGTTCTTTTTAATGAAGTCGGGAGAAATGCAATGAAAATAATCTCTTGCACTTTGCATAAAAGAACTCAATTAATTTGCCGGCTTTGCCTTCAGCTTCTCAACTCCGTGCAGCTTTTGGCTGGCAGCTTCCCTGGTATTGGGTTCCCTCTGCTCAGCTCAGCTCCCTCCCAGGGCTCAGTTTTGTAAAACTTCTGGCTGCAAAAGCATGTCAATACTGGCTCACAGGTTGCTGCTGGGGCAGCCCTGTGAGTGCCAGGAAAGTCTGAACCATTTCCTAAGAGCCTGTTGGAACCAGGAGCACCTACATAGTCCCCTGGGCTTGGTCCAGGGAGCCTGAGCTCAGGACTGGACTTGGTGTCTGGAAAACCTTGCCAGGTTTGTCCCAAGTGCCTCCAGTGAGCATCATTGGGTGGGGAGGGTTGATCAGAGCCACCGTGGGGCAGAGGGGCTGCTGGTGGGGCCGTTTAATGTTGGTGGAATAATTGGTTTCCAGCAGAGCAGCAGGATGCTTTCCCTGCAGGTGACTCTGACAGTGTCTCTGTGTTGGGGGCCGCTGGCAGCATCACACTCAGTGCCCAGGAGCAATTTGTGCGTTTGTGTATTTGCATGTGGGTGTCTTTCCCCACCTGGTCTGTGGAGCTCTGGCAGCCTCCCAGGCAGCCTATTACTGAGCAATACAAAAAGTCTGATTTTGGGACTCCCAAACAGGGGTCCTTGGCAGATACTGTAGGTTTATCTCTCCCTTTTCCCTTACTCCATTCCTGGCCAGAGTGGGAATCTGGCCCTGTCTGGAGCACGGCTGGCACGCAGGGCCAGGAACAGCTGCCCAGGTAAGGAGATGGCGGAGGAGCAGGGGTGCCATCAGATGTAGCACTGCTTTGGGACAGGGATTAAGAGTGGAGAGGTGGGTGACTCAGGATCCCTTCTGAATTCACAGCAGTGACTCCTTGCATCTGTCCCTCCTTCCTCCTGTGGGGCCTCTCATCTCACAGTGCTGAGCCTGGGTGTTAAAAGGGTTGCTGGGTGGGTTTCCTTCCATCTGAGCAAGGGCAGGCAGCTGCTGGTTTCTGATTCCTGCATGAACCTCTGAAATCAACTTTGTTTTTAAGAAGAAACTTTTTAGAAGTCACCCCGGGTAGTTCTGGAGGGCTGCAAAGTGCGGTGTACCTTAATAGCCATAAACAGATGTAAATAACCCTTTGAAACTCCTTTTATCCCAATGAAGGATTTTGGTTGTTTCCCATAGTACCTCTGGGATCATCGTCTTGTGAGTGAAAGGAAAATGGGATGTTTTGTCCCTCTGCTGTAGTGCCATGCAGCCGCTGCCACATGCTCATGTAAATACATGCTGTGGCATCTTGATGTGCTTGACATACTTGCTTTCATTCTATACTTTTATTTCTGGAGCACTGGAAGATCACAGGAGCAGAGGCTGGCAGAAAAGTAAGCTAAAGAATTCCTTTTGGTGTCTCCTCTAAGTGATGGTAGTGTAAAAGCAGCTCTCAGCTGCTCTGCAGGGTGTGACATGCCCTGAACTCTCTTTGCTGGAGCTGATTGTGCCTGGCTGTGCCCAGAGGGAACTGTTCTGTGACTTTGGGGTGATTCAGGGCAGGATAAAGCCCAAAGTGGTGAGCACTTGATTGATGGTGCATGGCTTGAAAGCATCGGTAGCCTTTTAGCTCACCTATGCTGCAAAGTGCTATATTAGACCAGGGTTTTGGGTCTGTCCAGTCCCTGAGCTGAGGTGTGGTGGGTCAGCAGTGGTGACTCTGTGTGCAGCCACCTCCTCTACCTCTGCTCATGGCCTGGGTGTGTGCTCTGGTGACCCTGCTGTGTCACCCTGGGATGGGAGGTGGGGGCCTTTCTCCTGGCCATCAGGAAAAATAGTGAAACTTGTCCTGGAAAAACTGTGGCCAAGGGAGGAGAAGTCAGAAAGTGGGTGGCAGATCAGGAACTGGCTGCAGGAGATGCTGGATGAGCTGGGGCCCCACAGTATCCTGCCCAGGCTCTGCTCCCCGAGAGGTGGTGGCACAGGAAGAGTTGGGTGTTCCCGTTGGTCGGGGTTGTGCTCTGCCTGTAGGAAGGCACAGAGCAAGGTCTTAATTAAGGCAGCAGTAAGGAAGCAGGAGTGTCCTGGGAGGCAAATGGAGAAGCCTTCAGAGCGTTGCGGTCTGTGTTTAGTTCCCACGTGTCTGAAGCTTTTCATAAATGTGTGGTTCAGAGATGGGGTTAAGATCCAGGATTTCTGTGGCGGCTCGGGGCTGCCTTAATCAAGGAGTTTCCAAACCTTTTTGTGCTGACGGCTATGTGGAAAGGTGTCTTGTGGGACACCCCTCTTCCTCAGCCTGCAGTTGTCAAAACACTCTGCCAGGAGAGCACTCAACACACTTGAATCTGGATTTGAGACCTCAGACAACAAAAGAAAAATGCGTTATAAATTGCTGACTTGCAAATTAACCCCGAAATGCCCCTACTTAGCAGCTGAGCTGGAGGCAGAGTTGCCTCACGGGGCTGCCCTGGGGCTGCTGCTTGTGGTGCAGGGCTGAAGTTTGCAGGGGCAAGGAGTAGATCTGGGTGGTCAGCCTGGATTGGGAAACAGTTTTTTATGTTTGTATTTTAAAATTTGGTTTTATAAAAACAGGAAGAGCTGGGAGGAGGCTGTATGGTGCTGCAGCACTTGAGGAAGGTTGCTTGCCAGCCTGAGTGTTCAGGCTGTTTGCTGGGTATCGTCTTTAATCCCTGCCAAAATGAAGAGTTTCATGTATCAATGTCAGGTTTCAAGGTGCAAAGGGCACAGTTCGGGCATGTGTGAGCAGCACCTGGCCCAGCAGTGCGAGGTGTTCACCCAAAAAAACCTAGCGTGCCCTCAATGTTGTCTGTTTGCTGCACTGGAGTGAGGATCTGGCTGGTTGCTGGGTAGTTCAAATCCTTCAGGACTTGTCTGTGGCTCTGTGTACTGGTTTGAAGACAAATTTGGAGGAATGTCCGAATTTGAACATTCTCTGATAGAAGGCAGGTTACAGCTGCCCCTCCCTCACCAGGTTCAGGAAAGAAATATTTCCTCAGAGGAAAGTGAAAGAGGAGTAAAAACTATTTATTTAACAAATACACAGGAAAAGAATAATAGTACTAAATAATAAAACCTCTCACTATGGAGAGAAAACCTGGGAAGATGTAGAGTTCTTTGTGTGTGGTCTCTCTCTCTCTCCTCTTCGGAGCAGGATCGGCCTGGGCCCACCACCGGGGCCCTCCCGATGTGTTCTGATGTTGCTGAAACAGTCCAGAAGAGAAGAAGGGAAAAAAACCCCAAGTCCCAGAACACAGTTTAACTCTCCGTCTCTCTTTGAAGAAACAGAGCCGAAAAAGCTGGCTGAAGAAACAAGAAGGGTGCTTCCTCCACCTTGCCACAGAAGCAGCTATTTCCCTGCAGCCGCCGAGCGCAGAAAAGAGTAGTGCCCTTGAAACACAGAACTGTTTTGAAAAAGTTTGTCTGGCTTTTTCTTTCTCTCCCCTCTTGGGCTCAGTTTAAAGGCACAGAAAGGCACAAAATTTGTGCCTGGGCGATATGGGATACAACATCATAAAGTCACCCCAAGACACTGTGTTAGAAACTCCCCATGAGCATGGAGTATTCGCCTGCCTCACAGGGGATGAGTATGGTTCAATTCACACGGGCAGTTTTGGGTTGGTGGTTGTGCTCAGCAGCTGAGCAGAGGGTCAGGATCCTGGTGCTGCATCTGTGCTCAGAGGGATCATTCTGGGAGTTTGCTATGGTTTGTCTCACAGACCTGTGTCCCTCCCCAGGTGTCCTGGTCGGCGTGGTCCTGCGCTATGGCATCCATGTCCCCAGTGATGTCAACAACGTGACCCTGAGCTGCCAAGTGCAGACCAGCCCTGCCACGCTACTTGTGAACGTCAGTGGGAAGTACTATGAGTACACCCTGAAGGGCGAAATCAGTGCCCAGGAGCTCAACAACGTCCAGGATAATGAGATGCTGAGAAAGGTAAGGGAGGCAGTAATAGAGAGGTGAGCGGTGCTTCCCACTCCCTCCATGGGGATGGGTCCTGGATCTGCTGGATTAAGTGTTTTTATTTTGGTTTTTTAACTTGTGATTGTGATGAGCAGTAATTTATATGTTGAACACAATGTAATGAAACTCTAGTTTTAGCTCATCTTAATTTAAGCTGTTTAGACTCTGGGATTTGTCTCCAGAAGATCCCAGATACATCCTCAGCATTGCCCCAACAGGATTCATGTGGTGGGGGTACAGGGCTTTCTCCATATATTACTTTCTTATTTGTGTTTTGTCTTGAAAATATTTAACAAATCATTTTACTGTTGTTTTGGTTTTTTTTTTCTTTCTTAACAGGTGACTTTTGATCCTGAAGTATTCTTCAACATTTTGCTTCCTCCCATTATATTTTATGCAGGCTACAGCTTGAAAAGGGTACGTGCCTTTACAGTGCCGATGTTTTTAGTTCCTCTGCCTCCAGATAATTTTTTCGTACTTGCGAGTGCGGTAATGCTTGCTCAGCAGGCCAAGGCTGTGGGGGTGGGTATGGTTTTCCCCAGCAAATGTGGGATTGTGGGAAGCAGAGCTGAGAGTGCCCCTGTCATTCTTGTCTGTCCCTGTGCCCCGGGAAGGGTCAGCGACTTCAACCGTTTCCAGCAGGGGTTTTTGAGGTCAGCCAGGCCATTTCAGCCATCCCAGCTTTCAAGCACATGGGAGTGTGGGAAGGTTTTAGAAAGCAGCAGCTCTCTGAAATGCTGACTTGGAAGGAGAGGAGAATAATGCAGTTTAGCTTGCGGGAGAAGGAAGGAGGAATGCTGCTGGGTTAGGAAATCAGTTCCCAGGATTTGGAATAGCACCTTATTAAATGCACAGGCATGAGAAAATGGTACATTCATCTTTATTAATGCTGCATTAACTGCTGGTCTGGCACTGTGCTGTGCTGGGCACCCTGTGCCTGTCCAGCTCGTGGTGTTTGAGCTGGGTCCAGGTTGCTGTGGACACTGTGTGGGTGCCTGTGTGGGCTTGAAATAAATTGTTAGCAAAATATAATTCAGTTTTTGGTTTTCTACTCCTGCTAGAGGCACTTCTTCAGAAACTTGGGATCCATCCTGGCATATGCTTTCCTCGGCACTGCCATTTCCTGCCTGGTGATTGGGTGAGTAGATGGAGCTGGTCTGGTTCTTCCACAGGGTTTTGAGCTGTGCTTGGGAGAAGTGCTCTGAGCCTGGAGCTGAAGCTGCTAATCCCAGCCCTGAAAGGTTACACAGGCTCTGCTACTGCTGCTCAGCAGCAGCAAATAATACTATTTACTGTCCAAACTTCTGCTGTGTGAACAGGGTGCTTACTGTCTAATTGCAAAGTGCTCTCTCAGCATCTCAGCATCCCATGAGAATAGTTATTCATGGCAAGAAAAGATTCACACTTCTCTGAAGATTGTCTTGAAAAATTAGCAAATTCGGATTAGTGAAAGCGTAAGCCCTCATAAACTTGAGACAAAAGAGTAGAGGGCAGGATCATAAAGGCTAGTGAGCACAGATGTGTTTCAAATTATTTATCCTTCTGTGCAGGGGCAGCTGGATGATTCCCACTCTGGATAGTAGCACACAGGCTGGCATAGGGTGTTTTCCAGTGGAGTACAGTGGACTCAAGCAAACTCAGCATCTGCATTATCTGCTCCTTGCTGAAAGTTTTGGCCATTTCAGACTCAGTTCAAGGTCACCTCACTGAACTGTGTTAATGTGCAGCACTGCAAAGTGATTGTGCGACCCCATAAGCCTGGCTTCTGCTTTTCTTTAGCTATGTTGTGCTCTTGGAGGAGTTCTGGTCCCAGTTCCCTGCTGGCACCATGTTTGTGCTCCGGTTCAGAGGGTGCTTTGGTGTGTGTGGTTCAGCACTCACCTCCAAGATCATGGCCCTGGAGTTTCACCAGGCTCAGCCCATCCCATGCAGTTCTTTGGTGTTCTGGCATTTGGATAGCTTTAATATGGTAAATTCAGGTAAATCAAGCCCATATGAATGTTATTTTAATGCATCTCAGAGATGTGTAACTGCCTCTTCTGATCCCCAGCTCTGTCGTGTATGGCTGCGTGGCGCTGATGAAAGTCACTGGGCAGCTCGGGGGAGATTTCTACTTCACTGACTGCCTCCTGTTTGGGGCCATCGTGTCGGCCACCGACCCAGGTATGTTACATGCTTTCCCTACATTTTGGTCTGGTTTGAGTTGTGGGGCAGAGGGGAAGAAAGTCTGAAACCCCTGCGAGTCCCCTCCTTCTGAATTTTGGCTTAATTTATTTGTGACATTCTTAGAGGTCAGATTTGTCTCTGTGCCTTTTAATTTTCTTCAGTTATCTGTAATACAGCTTCCAAACCTCTGCTTTCCTGAATCCTTGTTTGCAGTGAAGTCCTAGGCGGCCTCTCTCTTGACTTTGGTGGGGTTTGGCATTGTGTCTCTGCCACCCTGTGCCAGCAGCTGTTGCAGAACAAGATGTATAGTGTGGGGAGGGTTCAGTTGATAGTTTTAGTTAGTTTAGCTGTTTTCTCCTGCTTCCAGTTTGGTTGGATTTTGGCTGGTGCTAATCTAATTGAAATTAGATTAATGAGACACCTTAATGAGCAGTACTGAGGACAGTAGTGACATCTTGGTTTACTGATGCACTTTATAAATCAAAACTGTGAAAAACATGCCTTGTCCAACTAAATTGAACTTAGTTCATGATAGTTTGCATGTGGTAGCTGTTTACTTGCATGCTCTCACTTCATGTAAAAACACAGGACCCCAGAAAGACCTCTCTTTGCTCCTGCCCTTTGCTGAGCAGGGCTGGAAATCTTCTAATGCTTAGAAATGCTGCAGATAAGCTGTCAGTGTCACATCCCTTCTTTGGGCTTGAAATAGGAACAAGAAGATTTCACAGGTAGAAATGGAGTATTTCCCTGTGCATAAATGGGTTTAAACCCCCTCAGTGTGCCCTGAGTGCTGTTCGAAAAGACTTTCACAGAAGTTGATTGGAATTGGCTCAGCCCGCAGCCTGGACTGTGCCCAATGCACCATGTGGTACATCTTGCTTGCTTTGGATATTGTGATGTTCCCGTGAGGCTGATATGCAAAACCTGCCACTTTCCATTATCTTCTTGGAGCTGCTGGATCACGGAAGAGCTTGAGGGAACTCTGATCGCTGCCATGTGGCTGTAAATCACAGAAACCCCCACATGGGGTTTGAGCTGATGTCTGGCTATTTCCAGTCAGGTCTGAAACGTTACGTGTCTGTGCTGGCGCTTAGAATGTGTTGAATCCGAGGATTTCTCTCAGAGTATCAGGAATGGAAAGGAAAGGCAGTCTTCATCCTGGACAAGCCTGGTCCTTCTGGCCTTCTGCAGGTGGAGGAAGGCTCTCCCTGGTGCTCCGAGCTAGCGGCATCCCAACAGCTGTGTGGCTCATGCCAGCCTGGTACTGTGGCCCAGCCCATGAGCTCAGACCCTGGGACGCTCAGAGCAGAGTTTGTTTATGTCTGCCTGCAAAAGATTCAATAGGCCAGGATGTGTTTTAGTAAAAGGAGGAGGGAAATGATGAATCAAATCCAAATCTGAAAGAGCAGAAGGAAGACTATCAAAGGAAGCACGGGGGGCAGCTGGCACCATCGCAGCAGTGGCACAGATGTGCAGGAAGGCAGCTTTCTAAAAAGGACATTTTATCTTTGATTACGTTGAAATAACAGCACCTTTTTGAATGTCTCTCTATTTTTCTATTTGTCAGTGACTGTCCTTGCCATATTCCATGAACTCCAGGTCGATGTTGAGCTGTATGCCCTTCTCTTTGGCGAAAGCGTCCTCAATGATGCCGTTGCCATAGTGCTGTCTTCGTAAGTGTCTTCTGTTTTTATTTAGAATTGTTATGTATGTTACATGTCAGGAGTTGAAGGGAGCCACTCGGCCTTGCCCCTGTAAAATAGGAACATGGTGTTTGCAAGAGCATCTTAAGTGTCCCAAAAAGCTGTAGGGGCATTCTGATGCATGTCCTCATTGCTTACCGCTGCTTGGGATTATGGATTGCCCTTATAACTTCCCCCTGCATGATGGATAGTTTTGTTTTGCTTTTGTGGTCAGTTGACCCAGCCATAGGGAAGATTTTATGTCCCTCTGAAACAGGAAAAGCACGATGTCTGCTTTTCAGCCACAGGGTCCCACTAAAACTCCTTGCTGATGGCTTTGCTCCTACCTGCATTGCTTCCCATTCATAAATACCTGCTTTTGTTTAGGTGGAAATAGCTGGCAAAGCAGCTGTTTCCTTTCTCTCCCCACTTCAAGGAGTTAATGTTCTTACAGCTGGAGTTAATGTCCTTGACTGAACACATGGGAAACTTACCGCCTTTCTAAAGAATGTTTTATATTCTTTAATATTTTATGTCCTCTGCATGCAGGATGTATTTTATTTGCGTTTTCACTGTGTTGTCGTCATGGGAATTTGTTTGGGAATATATAATACCTGCAATGGTGACAGCTTAACATATAGCTAAGACTAATGGAGAAAATATTTCTGGAATACTTGTCACTCCAGTGTGCTGGTTGTGTGGGTTTCACTGGAGGCAGCAAGTAACACACTGTGAGCTGTGTGTTGTATTTACTGAATTGAGTGTTTCTGTTGAGGTTTCTGGAACTCTTTTTATTGCTCACTCTGGCTTTTTTGCTGGATGTGTCACCGCTGGTGCGAGAGGAAACGCTGCACAGCCAGATTGTGTTTCAGAAGTGATAATGAGTGAGGAGGGGACGGGGTCTTCCAGCCTGTGCTGGGAGGTTCTGGGTGAGAGTGGGTGGATTCAGCTTCAGAGTAATGGAATTTGTGGTGGATCTTGGCACATGTGGGTGACGGCACCGTGCACAGTGATTTGCCTCTTGCACTGCTTCAGTGCAGCTCTGTAGCTGTTGCTCTGATTTCCTGCTTTCCTCTCTCCACAAGCTGAGCTCAGTCCACCCCCTCCCCAAAACAGGATAATTTGCACCAAGGCAGCAGCTCCGAGTTCATGCAGCAGTTATTTTATTTTGCTTCAGCACTGCAGGCAGGGGAGGATGAGGAGCTGGGCTCTTTGATGGCTTTTGCCGGGTCTGGGTGCCTCATGGCTCCTCTTCTGCCTGCTTTCAGCCCTGGACAAATGTCTGCTCCCGTGCTTAAGGAGCAGGATCTGTGCCTTTCTGTTTCCTGTCTTGGCCTGGTGTGGCTTGGCAGCGGGAACTTGTTGCAGGATGAAGAGGAATTGAACCCAGAACTGAAAGCTGGTGGGCAGTGAGGTGCCAGGGCTGCAGTTTGGGAGCAGAGGGGTAAATGCAGCTGCAGGGTCTCTACCTGCTTTTTCCAAAGGGAGGATTCACAGGGATTAAAAACCATGGGGAGCCCCATGGGCAAGGATGGGGAAATTAAAGGGCAGCTGGCAATGATGTCTTATTGGCAGTGCAAAAAACAAAACCAGAAGGAGAACTGTAAGAGGTTAAAATGCAAAACCAACATCCAAAGAGTTCGTTATGGAGGGGAAATGAAACCAGTCTGGATTTAAAAAAAAGTGAAACCTGAAAACCCAGAATAAGAGCATGTTGGTGAATGAGGAGTATAAGATGGGACTGATGAAAGGAATTAAATCATGGAGAATCTGCAGCTTGCAGTGTAAAAGGCGATGCAGAAAAATGAGATGTATTAAAAGCAGGGAAGTTTAGCAAGGGAAATTACCTGTGATGTGTTGGAAATGGGAGGTTTGTCATTTGTGTTGCAGAAAAATGTTGATGTGTAGTTCAGGGAGAAAGCTGCAGGATGTGTGTGCGAGGGAGTAAGTGTCTGTTCTCAGCAGATTAAACAGTTTGCTTAAAAGATTAAGCAAACTTTAAACAGTGTTTAAAGTTCACATCCAAGAGTTTTAACAGAGTGAGCCAAGGGATTGCTAACTAGGAAGTTAATGTTTTTGATAAGTTTACATCAAGGAAAGTGATGTAAGGAGTTGATAAATGGGATTTAGGAGCTGGATAAGGGCCCCCCTGTATCTCAGCCTTTCCAGGTAGAACAGTGGAATGGCTGATGCAAGGCTCAGCTCATCAGGAGTTAGGAGGGAGCAGATTGAGAGATGGGATCAGCAATGCAGACCTGGTTGCCATCTCATCACAAAGGTCTGTTCAGGTCTGGTGGATGCAGAGAATGGTGTTGCTGTTGTGCATGGCACTGCCTGCCTTTGCTACCCTGTGGTACTGCACTTTGGAACTCAGAGCAGTGCAAACTAAATGTAGTGCATGTTAACTGTGGCAGAACGGGAGAAGTTACAGTTCTCCAGGGGATGTTCACAGCAGCTGCCTCAGTGGAGAAATGCAGGTTTCCCGCTTGAATGCTCTGTGGCCCCACAGTGCCTGGCATTACAGAGAGCTGGTGCTAAACCCCCCAAATACCACCATAAATGACACATCACACGAGGCACAGGCTTTGGTCTCCTGCTCTCTAACGTCCAGGAGTAAATGCAGAGCCAGGCCTAGGTGGGATGGCTGATCCCATACTCCCCAGGACAGGGAACGTGTGCAGCCACAGCATGCTGTGATTCCAGGGGATTGCAGTGTGCTGTGTCTCCCTGGTTCCTCAGGCTTGGTGTTTGCAGCAGTTGTAGCACTTTGCAAGGCTCGTGTAGCACCATGAGGTGCCTCTCCCTCCAGCCTAAGCAGTTTCGTTCTTGTGCTTTCCCTCCTCTTCCAGCTCAATAGTTGCGTATCAGCCAGCGGGTGACAACAGCCACACATTTGATGTCACAGCAATGTTCAAGTCCATCGGGATCTTCCTGGGGATATTCAGTGGATCTTTTGCAATGGGAGCAGCTACTGGAGTTGTGACAGCTTTAATATCCTTTTCATTGTTTTTTTCTTTTTCCAGCTGTTTGCATAACAGCTCCTTCTTTTTTTGCTGCACTGCATTTCACCCAGATGTTTAATTTTTTTTTTCCTGAATTAGTGAAGGACAGTGCTATAGCCTTTTTAGGGGCAGACTGTGTAGCTGTGATAGACAATTGGATTTGATATGCTGTTAGCCTGCAGTGTCTCTCCAAATTGTCCTTAACCATCTGCCACGTCACCAAGTTCACCAAACTTCGGGAGTTCCCATTGCTGGAGACCGGCTTGTTCTTCTTGATGTCCTGGAGCACGTTCCTGCTGGCTGAAGCGTGTGGCTTTACAGGCAAGCTCCAGCACAGCCCTGCCTCTGGGATGGAGATCTGCAGGGATGATGAGGCCACTGAGTTTTGCTTCTCTCAGTATTGATTGCAGCTGGGGCTCTCCCTCTGCTTGCAGATGTTTAATGATTCTGGGTTCTGGGGTTACTGCATTAAGTTCCCTACGGTCCTGGGGTGCAGCTCGGCTCCATTTTCCTGACCAGGAGTCTAATGTGATGCTCTGCTCCCCAGGTGTGGTGGCTGTGCTCTTCTGTGGGATCACACAGGCCCATTACACCTATAACAACTTATCTACAGAGTCCCAACACAGAACTAAGCAGGTGAGAACTCCTCAGACCCTTTCAGTCTCTCTGAATTTCAAGTTCAGTATTTTTTCCTTCCCTCTGGCCAGAATTACGTGCATCTGACTTTTTACAGCTGCATTTCACTCGGGTTGCTTCTGCGGAAGTATTTATTGCATGACAGATGGGCTAACATGCTTTTCTTGTTAAATCTGTATTATGTCTAACTCACTTTTAATTTGTTTTTCTCTTTCAGTTGTTTGAGCTTCTGAATTTCTTGGCAGAAAACTTCATCTTCTCCTACATGGGACTTGCACTGTTCACCTTCCAGAACCATGTCTTTAACCCTACCTTTGTGGTGGGGGCCTTCGTATCCTTTGGAGCCCAATTTGTAAGACAAAGAAAGAAAGGGAGGCGTGCCTCATCCCCAATTTGTGTTTTTGTTCAAATGAGTGGGTTTGTTTTTTTCCATCAGTCTCGCTTTATTTTTAAAAGGGGATTTCTGCCGTGTAGTGGTGCCTTTGCTGGTTATTTTAAGAAGACGGAGATTCTTTTTCCAGCTTTTCTGTTATTTTTTTTTCTTCCCCGTCTTCTCTCCTCTCGTGGGCATCCGAATCAGCTGCTTCAGGGACTCATCATTCAATGTGACCGTGATGCCAATGCCATGCCTTGTCATGTGGCACCAGGAGGGGCTTTGCAAAAGGGGGCTGCCTGGTTTAGCTGTTTATTTCCTCTTTTCTCTGTTAGTGCACTTGGTTAACCCTGAAAAAAGCCTTTTTTTGGTCAAACAGCACAGTTACAGCTACAGTAGATGCCTCTGGATGATGTCATGAGAAAGGATTTCCCGTTCTGCAGGCTGAGCTAACAGGAACAAGGGCCCTGGTATGTCTCAGAAAAACAAGAATTTTGAAGGAATTTTTTTCATGTCACAGGGAAGCCAGTTAAATGTGCAGAATTATTTTCACCCTTTGCCAGCACTGAAGCAAGTTTATACTTAAAAACAAAATGTTGCCAGTGCTGGCCTGTGGGTTTGCAGCAGGCTCAGCTGAATTTCTCTGATCAGCTTTTGTGGAGTTGCAGTGGGGCAGAGGGTGTGGAGAGCAAAGAAATGCCATTTGGGCAGTTATATTGGAATTTTGTGCTGTGCCTCTTCAGTGGGAACTGGCTAACTCGCTGATGAAATAGCTCATTCATGAGAGAGATCGTGAAATACATCTCTTGTGCAAATTGTGATGTTCAGGAAAGAACATAAAAGCTAGAAGCCTTTTTCATATTATTCAAGGCTGTGCTGAATACTGGCTCCAAGATTACTTTTGCCATCTGGGTGCTGGTATTAAAAGACACAGCTTCAAAGACAAAAGGCGGTGATTCTTGTATCTCACAGGCTATGAAAACAGAAAGAGTATTAGATTTTTTTTTTCCTTCTCAATGGCTGCTGCTTTCATTTTGCTGAATAATCTTTGGGAATGGGACTTGGCTTAAAGCTTCAAACCCAGCTGTGAAGTGTGGCATGCTGGGGAATGTCGGAGGGGTTGTCATAGCTGTGGTAACTTGAGCTTCACAGAAGACAAATAATTCTTGGGTGCCAAATGGACCTGGCAGCAGAGAGCATACTGTGAGAAATGATGGTTTTTCTCTCCTCTCACTTGTCTAACATATCCTTTCATCATTTCCCTTGTTTATTTGTGCTTGTCTCTGTATGATATTCCTGAATTGTAGTGTGTGCTGTGTTTCAGCGAGGCAGTAGCCTGCTCTTCCCACAGTGTTGTAGCACTCAGACCTGGGTTATTATCTTTGCAGCCAGAGCACCGGCATTTCTGCCGCTCCCAGTTTCCATTGGGCAGTAGAAACTGGCTCTGTGTGCAGGTGGGATGTGATGGGAGACATAGGAAGAGCAATTTCCTTAACATGTGCAAATACAGCTCGCTATCTTCCTAGGAAGAGCTGCCAATATTTATCCATTGTCATTTTTACTGAATTTGGGGAGAAGAAATAAGATTGGAACGAATTTGCAGCACATGATGATGTTTGCTGGTACGTTACTGTATCCTTCCTCTGACCATGTGGCCCACTGGCACTTCCTTGCCCCTGAGAACCTGGAAATATTCCTTATTCAACTCTAAATCTCTTATGGGCAATGTCTGGAGGGGAGGCTGGGCAGGAAGAGGCTCAGTGGTTTGAGATGTAGGAATGAGCTCCTCCTGTCCTGCTTTGAGTGCATGGCATAGGGCAGGAGGAGTGTTTGCCTTTCTGGGCTCGGAAAGAGGGGTGATAAAATCATCACTGTTCTCCCCTGGTGGTGGATGTCGCAGCAGAGGGGCGGCAGGATGTAAACCCCAGGTGGGAAGCTGGCCATGGGGGTGGCCTGTGCTAGGGCTGACACAGCTCCTCTGCTGTCCCTTCCCGCAGGGCTGCGAGGAGCCATGGCCTTCGCCCTGGCCATCCGTGACACGGCCACGTACGCCCGGCAGATGATGTTCAGCACGACCCTGCTCATCGTCTTCTTCACGGTGTGGGTGTTTGGCGGGGGCACCACAGCCATGCTGTCCTGCCTCAACATCCGGTGAGTGTGGGGCTCCCCTGGCTCAGCACGTCCTCCCCCTCGGCCTGCCCTCAGCTCAGGGTGCTCAGCTTTAAGAGACCAGAGGCTGATCCCGTCCTTCCCCCCGGATCCCAACCTGCACCCCCTGGCACTGTGTATGTGACACCGTGCTTGTTCTCTCCTCACAGGGTCGGTGTAGACGCGGATCAGGAGAATGTGGTGAGTGTGCACTGCTGGGCACCTCTGCAGAGGAATCTGCACTGCACCCTCGGGGCAGGGTTTACGTCCTGACCCTGTGAATGCCTGTCTGTGCTCTGCTTCCTTCCAGCTGCAGGAGTTTTTAGCTCTTCACGTGAAAGAGTTTGCAGTCAGTGGGAGTCACAGCTTTTCTGTGCTCTCTGGTTTTCATGAGCCTTGTTTTGACTCAGCTGGAAAGAAGGGCACAGAAGTAATGCTGAACTGTTTAGTCAGTCCACGTTGCTGCTGCAATAGATTGTCTCTCCCTTGCTGGGTTTGATATAAATCCCAAAGTGAGCATGATGTGGAGGCTCTGCCTCATCCCAGCGTCCAGGGCAGTACAGAAACACCATTTACTGACTCATTATATGTAGCATCTTCTGCCCATCTTTTACCCATGGGTACCCTCAGCCCCTGCTTACCCCTTTTTCCTGTGGGTAGTTGTGTGGCAGCCCCGGAACCACTGACTACACTGAGATAAATGCTGGAGCCTCACAGCCTCGGGAGTTTTCCTGTGTGGTAGTTCCAGCTGTCTCATTCATGTGTCTGCAGCCTACTCGTGCTGTGGCTGTGGCTCTCCTTGGTTTCAGTGTGGGTTCTGCACCTTGGGAGATTCATTTTATTCAGAGCCATTTATTGGGCTGTTCACCTCCTGGAGAGGAAGCATCAAATGTGACAGGCAGCCCAGGGCCATAAATCTGTAAGCCAGATTTCTATGAAATATGTAATTGTATCCATAGTCCCCTCCAAACAGTTTTATAATTTTTTCTCTGACTAAAAGGAAGCCTGGAGTTCCCATAACACACAATTATTTGCTTACAGCAGTGTCAGGCGAGATCTGATGGAGGTTGGACCTGTCAGTCACTGTTAAATATGATGTCTGAGTGCAGCTGCTGGCTCTGAGGCACTTTAAACCTTGGGGCCAGACACCGGAAGGCTCTAGCAGCAAAATGGTCACTGTGCTTTGATACCACCTCCCTGAGGCGGTTGAATGCTGCTAAATGCAGCCTGTTGTGGTGTGAACATCCTTATATACATGGCAGTGCAAAGGCTTCTTCTGAAGAGGCAGTGGGAAAGTCTGTGTCTCTTTGTGTCCCCTGGGGATAATCCAGTGTCCCGTGGGGTCTCCTAGCCCTGATCCAGGTCATGGTTTGTTGTCCTGCCCTTCTTTAATGTTTTGCTCTCCCACAGGGTGTCCCAGAGAGTGAGAGGAGGAGCACGAAAGCTGAAAGCGCTTGGCTTTTCCGCATGTGGTACAACTTCGATCACAAGTATCCTTGAGCGCCAGTCGGCGTGTGCCGTGTCAGATCCCACTGCCCAGACACCTCTCACTTGGGCCATGATTTGCTCGCTGCTTGGTGGAGGAGCCAGTGTTTGCTTTCCCATGACATTGCTGTGTTTTGGCTTGCACCTACTTGTGTCTGTGACTGTGGAAAATGACCATTCCCACCCGCTGTCAGTGGGAATGAAGCAGCAGTTCCGTTCAAAGCTGGGCTCTCCAAGGGTGCAGTCCTGGGAGTCCTCAATCCCAGGGGCAGGTGGGCAGGAAGGGATGGGAGTTTTCTTATTTGCAGTCCCTCTTGGTAGATCTGTGCCTCTCCTCCCTTCCAGATGCTGTGCTGTGAGTTAATGGAGGACTGACGTCAGGCTGAGGGGCACAGGGTGATGGGACAAGCGATGCTGCTGAGCATCTTACCAGGACTGTGTCCTGCTGTGTTTGGTTGCATTCTCGTTGCACACTGTTACAACTTCTGTGCTTCCACACATTTGTGTCTCTTTGCTTTCTGTGATTTCCTTGCAGTGCCGAGTCCTTCAGTGCTGCCGTCCCACCCCTTGACTCACCGTCATGGCCCCATTCCTTTTTTTTCCTTAACCCTCTGCGTAGCTATCTAAAGCCTCTCCTGACACACAGTGGTCCCCCACTGACCACCACACTCCCGGGGTGCTGTGGGCCTGTTGCCCGGTGCCTGACAAGCCCACAGGCGTACGAGGTGAGTCCTTCAGTGTCCTTTCTGTCACAGTGTTGTGGGTTTGACATGTTTATGTTTCTCTTTTGGATGCTGGGCTGCAGCATCAAGCTGGGAGCATGAGGGAAATGAGACCTTGGGGCTGATGGGTGAGCTAATTCCCATAAGCATTTTGCTTTTCCAGCCTGCTATTGGGTCATGAAGGGGTTTGTGGTATATTCATGGTGGTTCCTCAGTGACTGGCTCAATGAAGTTGTCACAGCTGTCCTTCCCCAGGCCCAGCTGGTAGGACACACAATTCCCTGACCCCTGCTTGCTTCCAGCCTCGCAGCTGAGCCATTCCTGCAGCCCTTTCAGCTGCATCACTAACAACCGGAAAGGTTGCCAGCATTGCCATGCCCAGGGGCCCCTTTGCAGTGGCAGCTGTCCACGCCAGGAGTCTTCTTGCCCTGTCTGCACAGTATCAGCATCAGGTTCCCTGACAAACCAGAAATGGCTGTGATGGGTCAGCAATGCAGTTCCTGTGCTCGTGAGTATTTGGTCCTGTCAAAGCCACTCAATACTGCATTCCCTGTGCACCTGGCTATGGCACCAGAAGAGAGCTGGGAGGGCCCTTTTAGGCAGTCTGCAGAGAAATTCTGTGTCGTGTGAGTCACCTGGGCTCTGAGATGTGTGTGTGCCATGTCTGGTTCTGGCCATGGTGCAGGAGAGTCTGTGACTTGGTGCCTCTGTCTCTACTCAGTCACCATCACCATGCGATTGTAAATAGCTATTCTGGAAGAGTTTAACAGCACTTGCCTCGTGTTTGTTCCTCAGAATCAAGAGCAGCTGAAGGACGATGACTCTGACCTCATTCTGAACGACGGGGACATCAGCCTGACGTACGGGGACTCCACGGTGAACACCGACTCGGTGGCGTCCAGCGGCGCATCCCGGCGGTTCGTGGGGAACAGCTCGGAGGATGCCCTAGACCGGGAGCTGGCTTTTGGGGACCATGAACTCGTAATCCGGGGAACGCGCCTGGTCCTGCCCATGGACGATTCAGAGCCCCCGTCAAACGTCCTGGATAACGCGAGACACGGTCCAGCATAAGGTTGCTCAGTTTAATTGAGAGTAATATTTGCATATATGATCAAGAAGTATGTACTACCTAAAGTCTAATGCATGTCTCAAGATGTCTAAGCTGTATAAATATTATTTATATGGTGTCAGAAGAATATAAATATTCTCTGCCAAGCACTTGTAAAGAACAAGCTGCAAATTTAAGTTAAAAACTGTGTTGACTGCACTATGTAGGGTGGAACTGTTTTAGCGTAAGAGTCTTTTGCACACAGTGAGCTTTGTTAATGTGTGATTTGATGAGGGGTTTAGTTCCCAGCAGGTAAGTAAAGGAGCTGTGACTCCCTGTTCATCCTTTGAACCTGGGAGAGGAGGGTAGGGAGTAGCTGGTGAGCAGTGAAAATTGCTTTCTAGTCAAATGAGGATTGTTGAGGTTTTTTTGGTCTCTGATCTTTGGATAGTCATGTTTGAAATATCAGCAAAAAATCTCCCACAGACCCTCTCACCAGGCAGTGGATGGTGATAAACTTGTTTCACTGTGGGAACCTGGAGACTTTCTGCTTTTTAGTGACCCTCTGCCCAAGCCCTGCTTTAGTGGGCTCATGGCAGACCCCGGCCAAAGCTGACAGCAAGGGCTGTGAGTGTCCAGCTGCTCAGATGGGAGCAGGAGAGAGGGATAGTTGGTGTCTGTAGATGTGTTCAGGAGAAGAAGGCAATCCCACAGAAACTACACCAGGTGCGCACAGATTTTAGGTCTGAGTCCGTCTTTCAGCTGTGGCTCAAGCAGCTTTCTAGAACCAGCCATCAGATCCTCTTTTGGCAACTAAATTTCATGTTTGGGAAGCGGCCGTGTCTTTGCACGGGTGAATCCCTGTCCTGCAGTCACAGATGTAGCCAAGGTGTGCAGAGCTGCTGCAGCTGCACACGGGGCTGTGGAGCCCAGCCAAGGTCAAACTCGAGCTTTAGGGCTGCAGATCCACACGGTACCTCCGGAGCTCTCCAGAGGCATCCAGCTGGTACTGAAGAGGAGCCGTCCGTCCGTCCTCCCGCAGAGTCAAAAACCATTGCACTTTGTTTGGTAACTCCTTAGCATGCTGTGTGTCTGCAGTCCCCACCTGACCTTTCTCATGTCTCTTTATCATTTAATGAAAAATATTCGTGAGTTGGTTTTTTGTTTTAATTTACGTTTTTATTTTCCAAGGAAGAGCACAGAACAATTTGCGATTTCACACTAGTGTTAAAGGATTTATTCTGTAGTTATGGGAATGGCTAAAGGTGCAGTGAAACTGTTAATCCTGACATCTTTTTTCTCCTGGAAAGGGAGAATCATGGAAATATACTGTATGTAATTTTATTGTCTATTTTATCTACAGTTTTTCTATACAAACCTTTCAGGGTTACTGGTGCACTACAGGCCCATTGTGGAGTTAACCCTCTCCAGAGGGCTTAAACAGAGGTATTTAAAATGAAAATACATGAAAGAGAGCCAGGTGAGTCTGAGCACTCACAGCTCCCATTAGCTGTCTTTGGAACAAACTCTGCATCTCTCAGGATCTGACTCTGAGACCTCAGAGCAGTGTCCCCACTGCTGTTTTCCCCAGCACCACCTGAGAGTTGGAGGAGACAGGACATCCTGAAGTTTCAAGTGTATTTGTATAGTTGAGAAAATAAATCTATGCTTCCCCCCTCCCCACCACCCCGA
>VZTE01001767.1:447985-537589 GCA_013397775.1 Eulacestoma nigropectus
CCCCAGGTCTAAGTAACATTGCCTTAAATTTATGGATGTGAAACAATAAGTATTTTGGCAGTTTATCCCCAAGAAAATGCTTTCTTTTTCCTTCTGAACAAAATGTGTAAGCGTTGCCGTAGGATATCCCTAGAATGGGGTAATGCCCTGTTTATATTTGGATATATTTGGGGCATCTTCCTTGCACCTGTAAATGGCATCCTGCTGTTAACAAAGCTGTTGGATTAGCGCTGGCCTTTGTTTCCTACTATGCAGGAATTCCATAAAGTGAGTGTGCATTTTATATGATGTCTGTAACTTAACTTCATGTGTTTAAAAAAAACAAAAAAAGGAGTAAAAAAAAAAGTAGGAACTTGTTGATTTTAGGTTTACTGCATCACTTCTACATCCTTTTTTTTGTTTGTTCTGCCTTTTCGAAGAGGTATGATAAATAACTACCTCTTGTTTTTTCCTGTATAGCCTGACTATGAATTCAATTTACAGAGTTGGTGCAGCTGGAGGTGCAGGACAGTTCTGCTGCTCTGGGGCTCCCTCCCAGGCATTCCCAGCTGAGGTGCAAATTTGCTCCTAGGTGGCCACAAGGTGATGTTTTCCCATGGCTGTGGTAGCATTCCTCTCTTTCTCTGACCCTTTGACTGTCACTGTTGTACTGGGGATGGAGAGAAATGAAGCAGGCAGATTTCAGGAAAAGTGGAATTATTTATTAATATACAGAGTGGTTTATATCCCCCAGCTCGCTTGAATGGCATAAGGTTATTGGTTCCTTGACCATCCACCTCTCAGAATGATTGGCTAGATTCTACAAAACCCATTTAAAAACAATTCTTCAGTTAGTAATAACAATACTGCAAAACATCTTGCACCTGCAAAGATAAAGAAGTTAGTTTACAAAAACCTCTAACTGTTTCTCAGCCAGCATCCGTGTGAAGGTCTTTGCTTTCACATGGACACTGGCAGAGAGCTGGAAAATCTCTCTGCAACCAAGCTTCTAGCATCCACATTTGACTTCAGTAATTTGTCCATTCACTGTAAACTTGCCAACACATTACCCATAAGCCTCAAGTTTTCACACCAATAACAGTTCAGTTAGTACATTAAAGGAAAAAAAAGTTAACCAATGATGATTTGATGAGTTACCTTATGATCCATATATAATATAACTAGGACTGTTTTGAATAGCCTTAGTCATGAATGAATCTAAGCTGAAATTCAGGAGTGATTTCATAAATGAATGGGATTCATCCTCAGCTGATTATTTGCTTTGCTGGGCTGCAGCAGAGCACACAGGAATGCCTGGTGTGCAGAGGCAGAGCCCTGATGCTTTGTGCTGCAGATGGAGTTAAGGGTGCCTTGGAGAATCAGGGCCTGAGACCTTTTGCCAAATAGATAAGACAGCCCTGAGGAGGCAGTTTACAGCCCCCACAAAGATTTAGAGAAGGTGCCCTTCTTCTGTAAATTGAATTTTCATGGTTTTTGCACATGAAAAAGCATTGTAGGTAAAGTTATGATTTGTACTGGTACTGTCAATTTGTGTGATAATGGCATTAACCCCGTAGCTATGGTGTTTGTGCAGCTGATCTGTGATAGCTGATGATGACTATTGGACCTTCTGTTTACACTGACTAAATCCTTTACTGTTGCGTTGTACTGTGAAAGAAGGATTATGGGCCTATAAAAGATTATTTTTTTTTTTTTGAATTGTGTGTACTGTTTCATTAATTCACACAGAAATAAATCTGTAGCAAAGTGAAGACGTGCCACTTGACCTCCTGAGACCAGTTTGTTCATGGCCTTTGGCAGCGGCCACGGATGCTGGACCCCGAGGACTGGAGGGCAGCTGGGCTGGGGTGCACACTCTGCCTTCACCCCAGCTCCTGGGACACGTTCCTTGCAGGAACAGCGCTGGGGAGTAGAGCGATGCTGGGTGCCAAAAGCTCCTCCTGGAGCAGCAAATCCAGCTGGGGTACTGCTGCTCACTCCCAGCCCTGGAGCAGTGAGTGGACCTGCATAGAGGCATCACCATGGGGTGTTTGCAAAATCAAGGTTCCTGAGCTTTCCCAGGCTTTTATATCCCCTGCGTTCTGTTGAATTTGCTCTTGGGCTTCTGGCTGGTGATTCTGCCCTCTGACTCCCGCCTGTACCATTTCTTTTGGTGCTGTGTGCTGAAAAGGCAAGATGTTCAAATGCTTTATAATCCTTCAGTACAGAGGGCACCTCAGAAACTTCAGGAATCTCTTTCTGAGGGCTTTGGTTTGCAAAGGACAACTTTCATCCCTTGAATGGTGTGAAACCACATTGTTACAGCTCTGCCTCACTGCAGGAAGGTAGCCCTGACACCTATTTAAACACACTTATCTCCCACCCATAGCAGCAGGCAGCCAAGAGGCTGGCTGTGCTGTTTTCCAAAGAGACTGTGGTCTTTGTGTGGGGTGGTGAATCCTGAGCTGTCCTGCTGGGCTGTCCCAAAACTGAGACTGCAGCTCAGAAGAACTGTGAGCAAGAGGGGCTTGCCTGGCATCACGCTGGGTGGCCTGTGCTACTGGAAGTTACAGCAGTGGGACAGGAGACAAAGGTGTTACATTATTTTCTTGCTGTGAAATGATGCTAATTCTGTTGTACACTCACACCTCAAAATCCTGACAGTCGGAATAAACACCACTAATCCCACTGGATACGTGCCGTCCAGCCTAGCTTGGGTTGGACTTGGGCATGTAACTAAAACAAACAAGGGCATCATTTAGCAATTGAACAAATGCCTTTTGGCAGCTCTTCACCTTCCCAAACCCTCAGAAGAAGTGCAGCAGACCCTTTCAAATTGATTGTTTCCTTGAAACAAGGTATGATTCAGGCCCCTTACCATTGGTGAAGGGTATCCCCAGCACTCAAAATGTAGCTGGGACCCTCTGGTGTGTATCCACCCTTCCCAGCACAGGCAGCTGCAGGTGGGCACCCACTGGGATGGGCTCACTGTGCCAGGAGCTGGTATGTCATATCAGCCATGCAAACATATTTTGGATAGGTGCTGTTCAGAGGCACAGCAAGCAGGGACAAGGCAGTTCCCTGCATGGTCTGGGGAGGGGGACTTGCCCTGCAGGCAGGTGCACAGAGCTGCCGTTTGATTAGTCCCTGTTTTATTTGTTCTGTTCAGTTTGAGCTGATAGGGAGCAGCTTTCAGTCAGTACCACCTGTCCACCTTCATGTGGAGATCAGTAAAGCGCTGGGAAATGGGCCAACACTGGGTATCTACAGCCTCAAAAAAATCACAGGGCTGTTTTTAGAGCAATCCTATATTGCCATGCCCAAAGCCACAGACAGTTCTGCACACGTGGCTCTGCATCTCCACGTCATACTGGGGTAGCATTTATACAAGGTAAAACTAAAAAAAAATCAAAGCTTTGATTCTTCTTCCTTACCGCATCATGGCCTACAAGGAGCTCTGGTCCTTGCTGGGCCCTCTAGATGGCAATATTGGAAAGGACAGTAATTGTCCACCACCACGGTGTCCCTGCAGGTCCGGGCCATGCACAGCCCAGCGGCCCACCCCAGCTCCAGAGACCCTCACATCCCCTGCCATGTTCACCACCCCTCATGCACCATCCAGCTGAGTCCTTATCATGCAAAGGAGAGGAAGACCCTGTTGCAACACCCACTGCTCTAACACTGAGCCCCTTCAGAGGAGCCACCACCTTCTCAAACACCTGGGAGTATGGAGGTGCTCACAGACATCCCCCCTGCACCTTGTTTTCCCCTTTAAGCCCAGCTGCTCGTTGGCCATTTTTTTCCCTATTAAACTTTCAGAATGAGATGTTTAAGGCCAGTGGCCACAAGCTGACTGCAGGATGAGTTTTGGTCAGAGACCAGCTGCAGCCCTTGCTGAACTGCTGATACATCTCAGAGCTGGTTCTACCCCCCCCAGCACTGAGGCTGCAAGGGCACCTTCCCCCACGTGCTCCCCATGTCTCACAGGTGTGTGTCTCACATCACCTGGGCACTGGGCCATTCCTAGCACTAGGCTTTGCTGACATCTGCACCCAATTTGTGGTCATCATGGCTGTTTGCACTGTTGCAAGAGGACTTTCTCTTGTCACAACTCCAAAACAGTGTTTCTCACCAGATGTGGGGAGTTTTATGGAGGTGAGGTGAAGAGAGGATGTGGGGGTGGAAGTGCCTCTCAGATGCCAGTGAGCCCAAATATAATCTCACAATAGTAAATTGCAAAAAACTCTTTTGGCCATGTGTGTCTGTGATGGGAGAATAATTGGAAGACAAGGCAAGTAACATGGAAATGAAGAAATGGTGTCCTTGCTGACAACCCTAAGGAAATCTGCCAAGCTGATGAAGGAACCCAGGGACTGGGAATGTTCGTGTACTCTGTGTCCGGTGCAGGTGTAGCAACACTGTCAGGCACAAACACTATGTGTGCCCCTGCCTTTCCACCTCCCCCCTCAGCTGGGAGCGGTATGTGTGTCATTTATCCCAAAGGCATCTGCAACACACCTGGTGCCTTCAGCCACGTTAACATCAGAGGCTGCTTTGCACCTTGCTGGCAGGGGCAGTGCTGGGGACAGTCTGGCTCCTGGTACCCTGCTCCCTGCCATGGCTAAGTGGGGGCTGGCACAGCAGCACAGTGGCTCTGATAAGAAGTAAAGCAACGTCTCGGTGTGTTGGCTGCTGCAGAGGTGAGGTGTCAGGGTGAGGCTGTGAATGGAGAGACCAAAGCCAGGGAAAGCAGAATTCTGGCTGGTCACCACTCAGTGCTGCTGGAGGTCTGCTCTCAGAACAGCATTTGGGGACCAGGGGCTCTGGAGCACATTCCTTTGGGACCTGCAGTCCTTACACAGCCCATCTTGGGGCTTTTCCTTTCTCCAGCCCTTGCAGTCCCTGCACTTAGAACCTGGGTCAGAGGCTGCACTCTTAATGAGTGCAGGAGTCCTGTAAGTTTCAGGACTCTGGGGTAGCAATGCCTTGAATCTGTTGTCCAATATTTAGACATGTATATAGACAAAAGGATTTGGTCTTTATTAATCATCCTTTCATAGGAAATTCCACCAGCTGTCCTCCTGCCAGGGGTACCAGGGATGCTCCAGCCCCAGGGAGCCCATATATGGTTGCAATCTCCTAACCCTGCATGTTCCACAATAGTGTGGTCATGGCTACTTTCAAGGATATGTGTGAACATTGCTCCCTTTCCTGAGTGCATAAGCTCCCAGGAATGTGGAAGAAGATTAAAAATGTGCATTAATTAAATCTGTCAGCTCTGTATAGCGTGTCAGCCCTTCCACCTGCAGCAGCCAGGGTAGTTATGCCAACCTACCCACATGGGTGCTGTGCTGGGCAAGGCAGGCACTGCAGGGCAAAGGATGCTTTGAGAATAGGAAAACAGGAATTGGCTGAGCATAGAAACACTTGGCAATGTAAATGTGCCTGGGCTGAGACAGCAGCAAAGATTTTCTCTTACCCTTCCTCCACCTAACACTGGTCTGAACCAAAATGCACCTTTTCTAGGTAGTAACTCCAAGGGTATGACCTTGAAGACAGCTAAGGACAGCAGGTCTCCACATCTTCACAGCATCCTCATTCTCTGCAGAGCCTTGAAGTATCTCCTCTGCACGCTTTGATGATGGATGGCTGAATCTGCTCTTCTGTGATATGGCTCACTCTTAGAATTCCCAGAGGTACAAGAGGAAGGAGAACAAGAGATGCAGCATTGCTTGCTTTTCCCTTTTCTCAGGTAGTTAATATCAATCACTGGTGCTTTGGATATGTTACGTGTATTCTCCCAGGTTCTGAAGCTTTTGAGATCTGTGATAAGAGAGAAGTGGAAATGCCTGTGTATCTCAGTGACAGATGGGCCAGGTTTAATACAAATTTATTCCCTTCTCCATGTACTCTGCCATTATTTTTTAGCTTTGAAATAGCCCTGAACATCCTACAACTGTTTATCTAAATGATGTTTGAGTGGTCTGAGGTCACTATTTGCACTGGTGCCCATTTCTCAAAGAGCAAAATCAAGGATTCCTCTGACAAGGCAGGTCAAGTGACACAGTTCTGCAACTGCACAAGGCATGTCTGGATTATGTTTTCCACTCTGGGACCCCAGACCTGTGTCTGCTGCTCCCACAAAAATGTCCAAATTCTTACAAAAGGCAAACAAATTTCCCTTGTGATTGGTTTCTGCTCTGCATGGGCTGGAGCTTTGTTGCTGAGATCTTTGCTGTCAATAAAATACCCTCAGCTCTGGTCAGATGCCTTAGAGGGCTCAGGGCTATTGTCCTGCTAGAGAGAAGCCAGGCCAGTGGTACTGTTACATTCCTAAACTCAGCTCCATCAGAGACTTGTTGCTTCAGCTGCAAACTGTGCTCCGAAGACAGAGCTGGTAATAGACTGATGGTGCTTGTGACAAGGGTGCAGGGGTTGAGTGAAAAAACTCCCTGGAAAAAACGGATCATCCTGGCTTTACAGATACTTAGTTTGAGATTCCATAACTAGCATTTGGCCTCTGCAATACTGGCAAGACTGAATTCATTTGCTCTAGGGAGAAGAGCCCCGCTGGGGGCCAGGCAGTCCTGCCCAGATGGCACTGGAGCAGTTCTGTTTGCAGCAGCGCGAGCTGGCTGGGCTGTACTGGGAGCAGGGGCAAAACTTCTGCTGTGGATACACCACCATCAGAGAAGGATACATTGGCTCCTCAGGATGGGAAAAGGAGCATCCACTGGCCTCCCCAGGAGTCGATCTGACTCTGGACACTGAGTGGAGATTATGGTCCAGGTGAAAGTCCTGGAGCACGACAAGCAGGACAGTTAATACCTGGACTCTGTGGCTGGCCGTGCCTCTGATGCAGCAGAATGAGTAAAGCTGAGGTGTAGTGTGTAAATATTTATAGGCAGTTACCAGGTTTCATATTTGGCCAATCCGTCTGTCCCTCCTGGCTCCTACCGCCTGATGTTTGTGGCTCTGAGTTGCCAAGGACACTGGCAGGGGCAGGATCCTCTCTGCAGAGAGCCAGGGGCAATGCTGTGGCACTTCTCCGAGGCAGCAGCGCCGTCCAGCAGCACCCAGGGCTCTGACTGACCCTTCCTGCAGCCAGAGCTGGTTCTAGCTGCTCTGCCACATCACAGCAGCACCCACTGCACCCACCAGCACCTGCATCCCAGCCAGCAGCTTCAGAGAACAGGAACACGAGGCACTGACCAGCCCCCCAAAGTTGTCTGGCAGCATTTTTCACTGACCGGCTCAGGTTTGCGTGAGGGAGGTGGGAAGCAGCATCCAGAGCTCTTTTTGTGTTGGGACATGCCTCTGTCACCCCTCATGGTAGGGAGCTGCTCTCCTGAGGGGCTGCTTCATCAAAATCTAAGCAGTCTGTGTACAATATTAGATCCAGAATATCTAATGCCAAATATTTTTCCCTGTTGTTGGTTCAGTTTCTTCTTCTGTTCCCAACCCTCACTTGAGCTGCTGAGGGAAAAAAATCCCAATCTGCTTTTACTGAAGACATTTATTTCAGTTTGGAAGTGGCAGGAAGACAGCTTCTCTGTAGCCATGCATATGTCTGAGATCTTTCTCTTGGGTCTCTCAGTTTGACTTCAAATCGTCGTTAAATCACTTTTCTTCAGCAAAACTCAGCAAAGAAGTGAGTTCTGTCATTTTTACTTAAGGCATGATTCCCAGAAAATTTGGTTTAAACCAAAGGCAACACACCCATGCTCCCTTCGTGCCAGCTAAACTAAGCCAGTTGAAAATCTCATCTGACTGGAAGGAGAACAAAAGTCCAGCACAGACAAATCTCATTCATAGCTGGGTATCAAGTCTAAAATCTTTTGTTTGAGAAAGCTGCCTGACAGCTATTTACTGCAGCTCCTTCAGCACACTGAGATCAGGAAATTGTATTCATAATTTCCGTAGTGCCAAATGGTTTGTAATTTTCCCATGACTATTTCTTTTTTTGTTTGTGAAAAAAAGCCTCTGGAAATCTTACACAAATTTACTTTTTGCCCAAGTATGAAGCTAAAATGAAGTATGTAGTCTAATGGGATACCATTCACTTGATTTGTTTGACATAGAGAATAAAATCCCCAACCTTGTTTGTGACTGAGTTTTCCATCAGTAATCTAATAATTTTAATACAGTCTTTTTTCAGCAAACTGAAAATGGATCTTACATAGAAATTCAAAATGCTCATCTAGCCAGTGCTGTTGGACACAAGGAGAAAGCAGAAATGGTGGAAAGGCGTGACTTGGCTTTTCCACATCACCATGAATGCAGGTCTGAACAGTAAGTATGATTCCCAGTGCCTTTATGCAAAAGACTTTGATTTATGCAGAGGCCCTTGGGTGTGGTGAGCTGGGCTGGTGTTCAGTTCCAGCCCCTGGGACAGGTCTCATCCACAGCCTTGGACAAGTGGCTGCTTTCTCCACTTTGGTCCTGGTGTAACCCTGGGCACCATATGGGTTGTTGAGGTTGGTACCTTGGAGCACACCAAATTTAAGCCTCTGCACAGATTCAGATGTCATTAACTATCTCACTAAATATGACTTTCACTGGCATTAATTGTGAGTCACACAAAATCACTATGTAAGAGCCAGCAGAGCATGTAAGACTCCCCAGCTCGAGGCTTTGCATCCAGAGAGACAAAGACACGCTGGTGGCAGCTGTTGGAGGGGGGATGGGGTGTGACTCTGCATCCCATCCCATGGACTGGAAGATACTGTGGCAGCAGAGGAGGTTTGTGTGAGTCTATTGCAGTGGTTCCATGTCTCCAGCTCTGCTCTGGAGCTGGAATCTTCTCCATGAGGTGCTTTTGAATCTGAAAGGTTGTCCTCTTACTATCCGTCTGTTGTTGCAAAGCCTGCATTTTAAACCTTCACGTATCTTTGCCTCTCTAGGAGGGGAGTAAAAAATGCTATTACATCTTTGTGTACACATAGGAACCTGAGGCACACTGAGCAAATCCCTCCGTCGTGGTCAAACTGACAAGCGAAAGTGACCACAAACAAGGGACTGCAGGCACTGAGCACCACTGCTTCTTTCTGGAGTGTGTCCACAGCATTCCCAGCAGCCTTGGAGCCAGGCAGGTATTGCCTGAGGGGCTGACGTTGTGAATCAGCCCAAGGCAAGCAAGCAGTTTGTACCATGATGAGGAATTTAATTTTGGTCCCCTGAGCTGTAGCAAACACTGTGAGCCCCAGCGCATTCTGTGCCTGTTGTCTCTCATGTTCATGGAATGATCTAATCCAGTTGTATGTGTTTCTTTATGGTCCTCAGCTTTCTAATTGATTTGATTTTAGCTACAGACTCAAGCAAAATGAAATTTGTCATGCTTTGAAAATCTCCTCTGCTATTAAAACATGTATTTCACTTATGTTAGCCTGTGGGTACTTTGAATGAATTTTTTTCTAGACTAAAGTCTAAAGCTAAAATTAATAAAGAAGCTTAATTTTGGTCTGATGCCTGGAAGCCATGTTTTCAAATCTGGAACGTGAAACTCCTGATGAGCCTTGCACCAAGGAAAAAGACCAACTTTAGGATAATTATGTATAGTAAGATAAAGATATACATGGGTCTGTAATACATATCATCACAAATCCCTTTGCTCTGTTCGAAGGAAAACCTGATATTATACTGCTATTTCTTTACCTCATTGCTATTAGAAACCTTTGTTAAATCTCTCAATAGGTATCCGCCCAGGAATTGATAACTGATAAGGACCAAGAACCAAACCTCTTCTCAAATTTTATCTGTTTGGCTTATGCAAATACTCAAATATTTGATGGTTTCCTGTTATTGTTTAATGTCTGGCCAAGGTGTTTGCTGGAAGGGCCAAAGTCTGGAAACGCTTAAGCAAACTGTGCCCCAGCAGTTGTTGAAATCAAGGGAAATTCACTTGACTTCAGCAGAGGGTGGCTGAAAAGTTCTAGTGATAGCAGTAGTTGTGAAGGAGAAAAGCTATTTTTTTGCCCAGGCTGTTCTCTGCGCTTCAGTTTGTGGGCTCTGCTCAGGGTTAGACAGGGTTTGCACAAACCACAAGATCGGTGTGTGGGGATGCAGGGGCAGAGGTCTGCACTCACAGAGCTACCCTGTCCCAGGGATGTGGGCCCAGGTGGGGCGATGCCCGTGGCCACAAGCTGCCTGCTGATCCCATATCCCTGCTTGTAATCCAGCAGGAAAAAACACCAGGATCCAGCACATGAATGCGGATGGAAATGCTGAAGTTCAAATGACCGTAGAGCAGAAAACCTCAAGCCCTACCCTTGGCAGAAAACCTGGTGTGTTTGAATAGCCCCTTGCAGGCTGCCGATAAATAGCTGTGACCGCTGCCAACATTCCTTGAAAACTTAAATTGTTGCTGGAAAGACTGTTGGAAACCTTGGTTTCTCTTGCCTTTTCCAAATGTAGCCTTGCTACAGTCAACAGATGGGTCCATTCCTGCAGGGCTCCGGTGCATCATCTTTTATAAATGGGAGTCACCTTTGTAATTTTCCATGCACAGAAGGAGCAACTTGTACTGGGAGAAGCATTTTGGACTCTGCCAAAGGACACCAAGAGGGCTGACACGGCTGCTTCTCTTAATCTGATAGCTGAGCCACCCCTGCAGCTGCTTTTTAAAGGTGAGAACAATCTCTAGCTAGATCCCTTCTCCATGTGCAGATTCTGGTGTCACTCAGGAAAATCTGAGTAGCAGTGATGTCACAAATAACACAGCCACTGTAATTACTCATTGGCTTATTCACTAGCAGGCTCTCAGCAGGTGATTGTCCAGCTTTTGGAAATTGCCTTTGATCCGTTGATCCGGTTTTGCTGATGGTATCTTAGGGCTATGCTACAGAAATACTTTGATGCTAAATTGGAGAAAGCTAAGTGGTCTTGTGCATGTCACCTAATACAATCATAATCCTTTTTTTGTGGCTTGCTGTTTTGCCCACTAAATTGAAAGAATCATGGAATCATAAGGGCTGGAAAAAGCTTCAAAGATTGAGCCCCACCATTAACCCAGCACTGCCAATCCCAGCTCTAAACCACCATGTTTTTTGAACTCTCTCAGGGACAGTGGTTCCACCACTTTCCTGGGCAGCCTGTTCCAACGTTTGACCACCCTTTGAGCGGAGGAATATTTCCTAATATCCAATCTAAAGCTCCCGTGGTGCAACTTGAGGCCAGGACAACTTGGTCCTTTTCTGGTTTGCTCAACCTGTGATGAAGAGGAATCCACTGATGCCCCTCAGCAATTTCACCCTCACTCCCTTGCCATGTGTATGATTTCCAAACCACGCTGATAGCAAGAACTGCAGCAGAAGCACAGAGAGCTGAGAGATGTGTGTTTTTTGGCAGACTGGCTGCTCCCACTGAGGATCACAGCCCATGGTATGTGGCCGACAGGTTGCGATGCTCTTCTTTGCACCAATTTGGAAAGCGTAGTGTTATGTATTTAAACTCCATGGAAAAGGCTTTGCATCACTGATGTTTTAACCACACGGTTCCACACTTTCCATAACCCCTTCCTTACTTACTCCCAGAGAGGAATGACTCTAAAGTGTTTCAGCGTTTCCATTATTTTGCCTGCCTGGAGACTGTGTGCTGATGGCTGTGAGGTAATTAGCTGGTGTCAGGTGAGTTCCAGCTGCCTGCAGGGCTGCGGCTCCATCTGGCCACCAGTTATCCCCCAGGGCAGCAGAATGGTGGGATGGTTGAGGGTGTGGAGACTGTTGGATCTCTTTCCCTATTTCTTTTCCTCTTTTTCCTCTGTCTCTCTCTCATCTCTTGAAATGAGTCACTGCAGGGCAGGGTGTCTTCCCCTGTGCCCCTAGGGCTGAAGACAGACTTTGGAAAAGTCAGAGGACAAATCGAGGAGGGGACCATCACTGGGGCCACAAGGGATCAGCTTTCCAACATGATGGTTCTCCTTTCAGCTGGGAGGCCCTGTGTGGGCCATGAATGCTTTATATTCCAGTGGGAAAAGAACCCATCCAAAATAGGGCACGACTGACTTCTACACAGTTAGGGACATAGATGTCACAGGAGCAGGCAGCATGTGTGGCTGCTTCTGCTGGGAAAGCTTTCTGCTCTCAGAGGCTGGTGAAAGTAGGCAGCTGTGTGGTGGAAGGAGGATGGACCCTGTCAGTTAGGGAATTAACAGGGCAGTGACCCTGGGGAGTCAGTGTGGATGGGAAGTCAAGAGGGTTTGTGATGGTACCTCAAGCACAAAATAGCTGCATCCCTCAGACTGCAACTTGGAAGGGGGAAAAACCCTTCCCAGCTCTTTTGGACAAAAAGGCGAGAGGGGATAACGAGTGGTAATTACTTTAACTTTTAAGTGGCAATTATTTTCACCTCCAGCTGAGGGAAGGGCTGAGGTGTTCACTGGGAGAGGAGGTCTCTGAAGGGTTTGTGTGTGGAGATTATCTCTGCTGGTGTGAAGAGCTGCTGTGGCTCTGTGTGGCCATGGTGTCCCACAGAGGGCAGGTGAGTGGGGCAGCCCCATCTCACACAGGGTGACTGTCACCACTGTCAGCCCTGACTAGGGGACACCATGGACAGGACATGTCACACCCAGCCCTAGCTCGGCATGTGGAACCAGAACAGCCAAACCCACCCATGGGGTACGTGAATGGCGTTCTGCTTGGATTCACCCCAAGATGCAATGGCTTCCTTCCACTGGCAAAACCAGGCCCCACGGTGTGGGAGACTTTCCTCCTCTGTGGCTACAGAGGGATTTAATGGAATCAGCATGGAGACCTAAAAGGATGAATCAAAGCACATCTCTTTCTCCACCAGTGCAGATGATTCCTGCTCTGGTTTGAGCCCTTGGCTTTGGGGTGTCCTGCCCTTGGGGTTTCTTGGAGAGCACTTGGTTGTAAAGCAGCCTCCCCACACCCTCTGCAAGCTCTACCATCTCCAAATAAAGTTTCTTAGCAGATAGATTTGAGTGAATAATTCAACCAACTCAGTTTTAAGTGCTTCTGCTTATAGTTCATTGTTTGGATAACTAGTCAAGGAACTATTGGATCACTGGAATATTTATTTTTTAGGTTTATTTACTGTGTTTGCCAAAAATCAATTTGCAGGGTAACTGATTATCTTCCTTAGCAAGCACTGGTGGTAGCAGAGATTTGACTCAGAATTGACTCAGTCCTTTGCAATGAGTTGTGTCATACTTGCACTTTATTCTTGTTTAATCCAATGCTTTGGCAGAGATTTTTATAGTGCTCCACCATATCTGTAACATGGCAGTGCCCCAGTGCCTGTTCCTTTACTCCAGCTGCGTGCTGTCCTTGCTCTTTAAATCATCCACTGCTCTTTTCCAAACAGAATAAAGCTGCTGCTGTGATTAGTGCAAGCTCTGGAGTGCTTAAATTCTTCTCTGTCAGGTATACTGGCCGTTTTAAGGTCTGATTTAAGGTCTGATCCTGCACACACTCACTTTCTGGCAGGAGTAGCAATACTGAAGATGGGGTAAAGCACTTGCTCTGTGCCATGTGCCTTTGCAGACCTTTATTCTGTTTTTTTTTTCTGGATTGTGCGCATGGGACTGGATGGTGAATCCAACAGGGATCTAAAGGATGCAGCAACTGCAGGATGAGGCGTGAGCTGCAATCCAATGAGAGCAATGAATTACTCAAATAACAACCTGCTCTGCTGTAATCAGTGAGCCACATTAAATAGATGAATTTATTATTTAGCTGCTACTCTATTAAGCTGACAGACATGCTGCCTAGGAGTTGCTTTTGATGGTAGCTGGTGTTTAGGATTTGGCCATGAAATCTCTAGTTTGCGTTGTTTGTGGAAGGCATCTAATACTTTAAATAAGAGGCAGAGGATCCTGATAGCAGCCTGATGACATTCCCTGCAGATGCGGGATGCTTCTTATGCTGCAGGTTGTCAGGCACTTATTAGAGTACTTATGCTTCTCCAGGATGCATCATCTGGTTGGGATCTTTCAAGATGTAGCTGCAGAGGTGCAGGATTAGTCCCCAGATAATCCTATGGGCCAGGGGCAGTGACTGGTCTCTGGTGAAGGGACCCCATTGGTACAGATGCTCCTGGAGCAGTGCCCCTCCTATTCCTCTCTCCTGTTTCTGTTTATGGCCAGAGGCAGGAGGGCTCCTTCCTTTGAAAGAAGAAACCCCACAGGAGCTGTCTGCAGGGTAACTTTTCCCTGGTGACATTCTCCTACAGCTGTGCAACACCTGGTTTGTCTTTGTATCCTCACACTCTACAACCCTGGTTTCTCCTGGAGATCTTGGCTTGATTTATTTAACTGGGATAGTTCCGTCTGAATGTCCCATCCTTGAAGTCTCATCTCTGCAATTTCTCATGAATCCCAGATCTCTGCAGCTGCAAACACGTAACACACATCACAACTTAGGGGCAGGGGGGTTTTGCTCATGGTCTTGTAGGTCTGATGGTTGGTTACAACCATTAGAGAAAAGCTCTCACTAATGGTGACTAAGTTTTATGCTTGCTGCGAGAGCTGTTGGAAAAATGAGCTGGAAATGGGTATTTGGGTTCCTTTGAAAATCAAATGTAGACTTCAGCCCATAATGACAAATGATGTTGGTCTTTCACATCTGTGTTTTATGCATACCTGAAGTTGTTCTTGGCAAGTTGTGGCCATCTGAGCCTTGAACCTCAGGGCAGCCCAGTGTTCTTGTTCCTGCTAGAGATGTTGCTCATACGGATGATGCAGTGTTGGAGGAATCTGCGGGACTTACCTGTGGAATGAACAGAGACACAGAAAAATACTAATGTTTTTGTAGAGAGAGAGTGTGTTTGCTCTTACACAATATTTTTTGTTTTACTAACAAAGAAAAATTCCATGGCCCAAGTATAGTGATCTTCTTTCCAGGGATACTGATGCTATGTCCAGCACACCTACCAGCCTCTCCTGCCATTAGTCAGGAGCTCTGTGGTGGCTCTCCAAGGCGTCACAAAAGCCTGTTTGTAGAGCAAAAGCTCCAACGTAAGCACCTCTTGTTAAAAAACAAACTTAATTACTGGCTGGACCACGTGTCTGATAGCAGAGGAATGGAAGAAAGTGGGATAAACTCAGAAGAATATAAAAAGAATAAGGGATGGTAAAAGGGAGAAAAGAAAACAAACGTGAACGTTGTGAGATTTTTCTGGTGTGATGCAGCACAGGCAGGCAGATTTATTTAAAATAGGAATGAATTGTTACATGACCGTACTTTTTTTCATGTCCGCTTTCAAGAAAAGGCTCTTCTTTTGGCATAATTTTCTTCTGCACTCTCTTCAATTGGGTCCCCTCCCTCCCTGCAGACTTCTCACTTGAAATACATCCCTGCTGTTCTTTTTGTGTCCTGCAAACTCTGTCTATGAACCTGAAGGTGATGTATAACTGAGCTTCCAGGAAAGGCTTTAGCATTGAGAGAGGGTTTTTTGGACAGGATAGGAACCTGTCGACGCATCCTCCTGCAAAGATTTTGTCCCTCATTTTCCTTGTCTGGGAGTGCAGCTGCTGGCACTTTGAGGGTAGCAGGGCTTTTCCCAGCCTGCTGCGTCCCATGGTTCCCATGACAGCGCGGTGCTGTTGTGGGGAGACAGGGAACAGCTCTGCTGGCAAAGTCAACCCCAACCCAGTCGCTGGTTGGGGTTTTCCCCCTATGGATGGTGCAGTGACCCTGGGAGGAGCAGGCTGCTCCCCACCTCCAGCTGCTCCCCGGGCAGGATCGATGCTATGGGCTGGACTAAATTTTTTTTTTTGCCATGCACCTCCCTGCTATAAGTGTGGAAGCCGCGTCTCTCCCGCTGGACATCCCAGCCCAGCCCTGGACCAGAGCACTCCCGTGTCCGTCCCGCAGCCGCTCGCAGCCCTCGGTCCATCCCTTCCCTCCTCCCGGCAGCAGCCGCCTCGCAGCATTCCCAGGCTCTCCGGCAGCCAGTAAGCAGATGCCTCCCTCTCTCCCTCTCGAGCATCGTCTCGCTGAGCAGGGCAGGGAACGTTTCAGCATCCCACGCTTCGCAGATCTTTGGATTTCAGGGCTGGTGCTGGTCTTTTCTCTGCCTTGTGACTGCTCTGCCGGAGAAGGGTTTGTGAGAGTAGGGACGGGGAGTGGGAAGCCTGTGGGTGTGTAATGTACTTCTGAAACACTCTCTAGCAAGCAATTTCTCTGTGGTTCACTGAGTTAACCTCAGAAACTGCCTGTTTTATGGGTTGTTTTGGAAATGGGATTTATCTACATTCTTGCTTCTGATTTCTCTTGCATCCTCTTTTTCTGATATACATATTCCCTCCTGGAAGGTAGTTGCTTTGAAAGTACAGGCAGACACGGGGGTATAAATACAACTTTCCTCCTTGCTTCCAAGCTGAGCTGGTGCTTAGGGAGCATTTGCTGTGGTACTGAATTGTGTAAGAGCTGTCAGCTTTGTGCTTTCCTGGGTAGGTGATCAGATGTGCCTCTTTGAGGCTTTTATAATGAGAGCTGGGGAGGAAATAGCTAAAGCAGAGGCTCTTTTGTGGGGTCTCAGGTGATGTGAGGAACAATCCTGGGAGCAGGCTGGCAGTAACAGAATTGGGGAATATGGAAATGCAAGGTTTTACCTAATAATTGTCACACTTTCCTCTTTCTTTCTGTATTACGGAATATCAGGAAGTTGCAGAGTTCCTGCAGCTGTACCCATGTGAATGCAAACACCTTTAGCTTTGCACAAATGCTGCACCCCCGTATCAATATAGATTTGGGAGGTCACTTGCATGAGTGAAGTTGTAATCACTCAATGTGTTTGCAAGACGGGTGTTTCTGTCATTAATCTTTTATTTAGTAATTGGTCAAAAGATAAGTTAATGCATGTGACTCTGGTCCAGTTTGTGTTGTGTAAGCAGGAGCCAGTCTGTGGTTGAGAAAGGATGTGACTATTTTTTAAACCACTGATATTTAGCACATGGAATGGGGAAAATTAATAGAACAATCCACCTACCAATTAATCTTTTACCCTGTTTTGAGAGGAAGAGTGTTTTTTTAAAAACAACAAAAAAAAACTTCCGAAAGGAAACCAATTAAATTCTTAAGCCATGATGTACAAAGCAAATAGCTGATCAAGCAACCAAATATGGCTTTGAAACTTCAACTTTCTTTTGTAATGATATAAGCACCCACATACTTCAGTGACAACACCCTTTTCTTTTTTTTCCCAAATACAGCATTCTTGAATACAAACCAGTTCCTAATTTTTCCTTAAGGAGGTCAGGATATAAAAATTCCTTCTTGACTAATGCTTGAGAGAAAAATGTGGGCAGGTGGTTCAGAGCTGGCACCACAAGTGCAAAAAAACCCCAAACCCCTCCAGATCTCAGTGCAGCAGAAAGCCAGTTGCTCGGATTCTGGACTGTGGCTCTGAGGAACAAGTTCAGGGCTGGAATTTTACAGCTGGCTTCTGACATGCACTGCTCTTTGGGAATTTTGGCTGGGGAAGGTGTTTAGGATTGGGCTCTCGAACTGTTTCTAACAGAAGTTGTTCCCTGCTGTGAGTGATGGCTTGTCTCCCTGTATGCTGGTGTAATTCTCTGCTTGGATGTAAACAATGGCAGCTGTTCAAAAGGAGGCAACGTTTAGGGTACTCAAACACTTGAAAATAAACACTCTCCAGCCTATCTTGGCTGGCCTTTATTTCGGAAGCACCCTTTCCATCAAACCGTACCATGAATGGAAAATCCAGACATATGGTATGAAGCAGCTGGTGGCAGCCCAGTCAGGTCCCTGTCCATGGATAGAGGAGTGATGCTGTAGGATGCACTTCACCTGTAATCTAAATCCTTATCACATGAATATGACTTGCAGTCCACACCCATCGCTCTAGGATGTAACAAAAAGTTTAAGGAACTGACCTACTTGCCCCCAAGAAGCAACTTACTTCCCTTTGTATCGCAGAATAGTTTGGTTGGAAGGGACCTTTAAAGGTCATTTAGTCCACAGGGACATCTTCAACTAGACCAGCTTGCTCAGAGCCCTGCCCAACCTGGCCTTGAACAGTTCTACGGCTGCGGCATCTACCACTCTCTGGGCAATCTGTGCCAGTGTTTTACTGGTTTTGCCAGTGTAAAAATCTCCTTCCTTTTATATAGTCTAAATCTAACCTGTTTCAGTTTAGAACCTTTGCCCCTTGTCCTGTTGCAGCAGGCTTTGATAAAAAGTTTGTTCCCATCTTTCTTGTTAGCCCCCCTGAAGCATCGAAGTACAGTACTGCAGTCAGGTCTTCCTAGAGCCTTCTTTTCCTCAGGCTGAACAATCCCAGCTCTCTCAGCCTGTCTCCATAGGAGAGATGCTCCATCCCTCAGAGCACATCATAATTGTCTCCTCTGGACTCGTTCCAACAGCTCCACAATGCCCTTCCTATGCTGGGACCACAGGGCTGGATGCAGCTCTGCAGGTGAGGTCTCACAAAGTGGAGCAGAGAGGTGGATATGAGCCAGGAATAATACTGTCCTCTCAGCAGTAGCCTGTGTGAATTATGTTCTTTTAAGTTTATTCACCATCCAGCGGATGTGTTGGGGGATTTAAGTGGAAAATTCCTCTGACCTTTGCTGATGAGACAAGGATCAACACGAGTCTGTGTTTAGCATTTCCTTTTTTGTGGTGCTGCTTAGCCCTGAAGTCCCAGTGGCATTATATGCAGCAAGATAAGCCTCACAACCAGCGATGTGCAAAGTTTGCTCATTCTTTTTACTGGTTTTGATTGCTCCGAAATCAGAACAGCTCCCTGTAGAGCCATGGGCAGGCTTCCACAAGGGTCACACAGAGATGCAGATGTGTGGAGGGCTAAGCCAAGCAGTCAACGCCTGCCTGTCACCCTCGTGGTCCCCAGCCACTGTCACCTTGTGCCCTGCTGGCAGGAGAGCAAAGGTAGCGAAGCTGAGATTTCAGATTCAATTCTGTACCTTGAGCAGAGTGGACCCACTTTTGCTTGAAAAGATAATGGAAATCATGTCTATGCAATAAACCCTCCTAGAACTGACCTGCGATTTCATAAAAAACAATGCCTTGTAGGTCAAAATACTGCAGCTTGATTCATTGGGATCTCTCTTTATTTCATTTCTCTGTTATAGAAATGCAGACAGGGAAAGTAACAAAGAAGAAATGTCTGAGATCAGTCATTTCGTGTCTGATTTTGGCAGAGGGAGTGTGGGAGGAAGAAAGAAACCTCATATTTCATTTAGATACTTTGTTTGGGGAGGAGTTTTAAGCAGATGGCTCTTGAGACACTGGGACTCTAAAGAATTAAATGCTATTTAGATAAATGCATGCTTTGACTTCTGCAGTGTGGTTTTGGAAGGACAGTGCCATATATCTGGCGTCAGTTCTTTTATCCTTGGGTCCAATAAAAATCCTGCTTGCAGCCACTTGGCTGGGTCTAGGACCAAAGGACTGCAGCTTCCCTGGGATTCAGAGACAGGATATAGCCCAGCATGTTCCTCTCTCCCATGTGCTTTAACTGGGACTTTCTGTAGATGAGCAGCCCAGAGGCAGCTCTGGGAATATCACCCCAGCTGGCTTCTATAGGAAGGAATCGGAGCCAAGAGGCCGAGACCGGTGTGCGAGGAGCTTTTCTCTCTGCGAAACCGCCCCAGGCCTGTAGGGAAAGCTCTCCTACCAGAAAAGGCTCATCTTGCTGCTTGGAGTGTTTCCTGCAAAGGCTTTGCTCCGCTCCAAGCTGCTGTTGGAATGCCACAGAAAAGCCCTTGATGGGCCAATGCTCACCCTCCCTGCAACACACACTGAGGCAGGAGCTGGCCCTTGATACCTCCAGAGTGATTCAGGGATGCGTAGTGCCAAGAATGCTGCCAGAGCAAATTCCTACTCTCAGAGCAAGAGAGCATGGCATTTTCTGTGGGACAAAGAGACAGATGGATGGATGGGTGGATGCTCTTCTGCTTCTTCAGCTTTTTCATCTCCATCAGAAGAGATGGGAAATCGGGTTTATGTCCTATAGCTAGACAGGGCTAAAATTACATTTAAGGCTTTGAAGAAAATCAAAGTAGGGCAAGGATTGCATTATAGCCATGCTGGAATGGGATAGACAGAGTTGGAAGCACTTTTTCAAAATAGGCTGAACTAGAGTTCCTCGGAAGAATTTGGAGAGCTAGGGCTGGGTTCCCAGCAGTGATGGAGCTGCAATCCAGGGTGGAAGGGCAGCTATTTTGCTGTGTGCCTGACTGGAAACTTTCAGGCAGAGTTACAATTTTGGTTTGGATGCTGTTACAGAGTTGCATTATTTTTGTAAATAAGAAATTCAAACCCTCTTGACTTTGGACTGATGTTTTCAGAAGACCCACTTGTTCCACATATGTGCCTCATCTTCTTTCTGTTCCTTGAGATGACCCCAGTGATTGGTGTCATTTGGGGTGCATCCCTCCTCCTGCTGCTCAGGAGAGCTGTCTGCGGTGTGAGCTGGCAGCCAACAGTCATGAACTGTGAGGGATTGAAAGAGGTGGGACATGGCTGCATTTGTGATCTGTTGGGATCAAATACAGAATGCCACTTTTCACCCAAACATCTAATGAAGAACAGGGAAAAAGTACTCCTGCTGGGAAGAAGGACTGCAGGGCAGCTTTTTGGCTTCCTTTTTTCTAATCCCTTTCCACCTCTGGAAAGGGGAAACAAGCAGAGTGGAAGAGAGGAGACTAAAATCTGCCTCACAAGAGGCTGCCTAACAGGTATAGCTTGAAATTTAACAGTTTGGATCAAAACGTTTCAGAGCCAGTTTACTTGGTGAACTGCAGAGCTACGGTGAAATTAATCTGTTCTCCTATCTCTGCTGTAATGTGGATAGGGAGGTAGAAGAGGAAAAAATAGCTAAAATGACCAAATGGAATAGAAAACTTTCTCTCTTGGAAAATCCTCCCAGTTGTCTTCAAGACGTAAGAGATCTTCATGCTTTATGATGCTTTGACATATGAGGGAACTTCAAATCAAATACTGGCTGGCTCCAGTGGTATCTCTCTGCTGAAATGACGTGTTTAAGAGACCCCTGTTCATAAGAAGTTGTGTATGCTCCATATGCCAAGGGACTCATGCAGGGAGGCACAGTTGGAACAGGGATCTATAACCCACCTATTTTGCTTCAAGATCCCTTTAGCACTGCAGCAGCTGTCCCAGAGTATGAGGATTCTTGTGTTACACCAGCTCTCAGCTGCAGAGGAGTTCAGAGCTTCTGGCAAAGCAAGAATTGCTCTTGCTGTTTTGCTTGGACAGAGCAAAAAATCCCCTCAATCCTCCAAAACTCTCTCATAAGAACCAGAGTGCTGGACGTGCCTTTCTTCTTGTGCTAAGAAAAATAGAAATGGTTCATCACACTAAAGCCATGGCTGGTCCAGCTCACAGTGGTTGTTAGTTGACTTTCCTGCAGGGAGTTGGCTCCCAGCTCTTCCTCAGAACCTTCAATTGGGAATATTCAGTTTTCATGTGCTTCCAGTGGTCTCTGAACAAAGATCCCCTTAACTGTGACACTACCCTAAATGTAGCCCCCTCACTCCTGGGAGGATGCTGAGGTGGGAGAAAATAATATCCTTTATTTTAAAGAAATGCCCTAAGATGCGGGAACCATCTGGACTTGGCAGGCTGTTCCCAAGGCATTTGCTGTTTGTTTACCTTGGGACTGACTGCCCCTGGCAGTTGTTACCCTCAGCCTTTCTTATCTGTTCCTTTCTATAATAAACATTGGGGCAAAGGTTTGGAATTAGTCACTTCTGAGGCACTGCCTGCCTCCCTTTCCAGCTTCTGTCTTATCGTCTCATTTTTGGACTCTTGAGCATTTTCCACTTCATTCTGTGCCTCTCAGCTTTCCCTTCTTCTCATTGCACTGAGATAGCAAAGAGCTCTTTAAAATTCCTGGTAGGTGTATCATCCCCAGGGCTGCAGTGTCCCAGGAAACTGCTGCCTTGGGACAGCTGTGTGCACACACACACTGAGATTTTTCTACCTTGACTTACCTCATCCAGTGGATGAGTTTGATGAGTTTCTGCCTAATGCCTGTTCAGTTGAAGAGCCCACGGAGGCAGTGTCAGGATCCTGAGAGCATTCCAGGAGTCTGGCACCATGTCCTGTTCTTTGATACAGCATTAACCACAGGGCAGTCAGTGGTTTGAGGGAATGCAAACACAGACAGCACCTCCAGACACAGGTGTGTGGTCCTCATCTGGATTGCGTAACTGGAGAGAGTAATCTGGAGATTGAGTGGCTTTGCTTCCACTTAGAAATTCCCTGGTGATCTGTAAGCATTGTCCTGATGCAATCTTGCTTCTGACAGTACTGTGGAGAGGCAGTAATAAACAGCCCAGGGTGCAAGGATTTGTCTCTCTCTCTCTGGTCTCATCTCACTTTAAAAATACACAGAGCTGTGTATTTCACTCAACATATGCGAATACAATTTCCTGTCTACCCTTGCTCTGCCCATTGAAAGCCAGTCATGCTTCCCCATGGGACAGCCTGCCAGGTGAATGCCACTTGATGCATAACATATTTCAGTGCTGCCTCTGGAAATGACCAGGATGACAGTACGGTACCAGGATTGGAGAGCAGCCCACGTTCACTTCACAGCAGCACAAGGGCACCCAGTGGGGATGCAAATCTGTTAAACTCTGTCTGGATTTGCTTTGGTGGATGCTAGGACACATCATCCACCCCTTGCCATAATATTCCCTTCTCTCTTACGCCATAATTACCATAATGATTTATAGCCGAAGGTGGAACCTTCGACTCTGGTTCTGTTCCTGTGGTGGGATGAGTTTCTTGCAGTGGGTGGGGGACCCACCATTCCTGTTCGGGGAAAGATTTGCAGATTTTTGTCTGGAGAGGACTGCAAACAGCATCCCTGTGGTTACTCTGATGTGCTGGAGAGGCTGTAACACTTGTTTGGGGTGGCAGGGGGCTGCCATAAAGGCTCACCTGTGGTGTATGTGAGTGAAAGCCGTGCCTCACACCTCCTTTACTCAGTTCCATGTCGCTGGGATGAGCGCCCAGGCAGTTTCCCCTCCGCCCTGCAGTGCTCACACCGCCCATCTCCGGAGAGCACTGCTGGGAGCTCCTCCTGCCCTCCAGCCCTCCCCCCAGCCTGTGGCGGTGCTGTAATGCGGGGAAGTCTCTGTGTGCTCCACTAGACACTGAACCAAACAACGAATAAATCTCCTATAAACCAGGGAGTATCTTGTTTTGGTTACCAGGGAGATTGCCAAGTGCAAATTCAACCTGAAATAGCGATGAGCTCATCCTTGGAGCAGCGTCGGTGCCTGAGCCGGAGCAGCCGGATGGAAAGGGAGCCAGCTCCAGGAATGCTGTCTGCTCCACCGACATTTGGATGCTGTGTGAGCTGTTTTGCCAAACAGCTTTTGCCTTGTAAATGATATCGTGCAGGGGATGGTGCGTGAAGCTGGCTACTGAGACAGGGCTTTTACAATTCCTGGAAGTATGGCAATGACATTCCTCGTGGGACTGTGGGCTGGAGATCCCTGGGGGTGGGTTAAGATGCTGCAAAGATGGGTTAAGATGTGGCCTTCTCTGCCATCTCCCCTGTCCTGGAAACTTCTCCCTGTGAAAGGATTGTAGGGAAAACTAAGATGCTTGACTTGTAAATAAGGGTTGGTTCTAAGCACCTGGTTAGACAGGAGTACTGAGAGGCAGAGCCTCTCCCTGCTGCTGCTCCAGGGGCTGGAGCAAGAGCTTGGAAAAACCTCACCCTCTTCTGTAACATACCTGGCGCAGGAGCTTGAAAATTTGGACTCTGGCATTATTTCACCCTGAAGTGTCCCCAGTTTAAGTAGGTCAGAAATGGACTTTTGGAGTCATCTCCTGCCAGGGCACAGTGGGCACTGTGGGAGCAGCTGCTGCAAGCAAAGATGTCTTTTCTGGGTTGATGGAGGTTGGGGTTGGAGTGGGCTCTCGTGGGGTGCCAGGTATGCCTGAGAAAGGTAGGATAAGGAGGCTGTGATGCACTCAGTCTCTTGGTAGCCCAGTCATGGCTCCTGTCGCACCCTGCACCTTTCTGCTAAGACAGAGATGTTTTCAGATGCACTTCATTCAATGAACTTGCATTTTCTGAAGTACAACTTTTAACTGAAAAGGTCTGTCTGTAGGAGGAAGTACTGCCTGTCCCTCTGCACCACGGTACTGCAGGGGGAAGGCTGACAAAGATGTGGCAGTGGTCTCTGCTTGGGTTTTGCTCCCCATTGCTGAATTATCAAATTCATGAAGTTACGTAGAAATACATGAGAACATCACCTGGCAGCTGTCTCGATGAAGCGATGCATGAGCCCCTTACCAGAGGCCCACTGATGGATTTCAGCAAATCTTTTAAGACATAGTTACCAGTGAGTGAAAATAAGGAACAATTATCAATGGCACAAATTGCAAACAAAAGCTGAACCTCTGAAAAGTGATCTATGAACGTATTCGTATGATGCAAAAACACAATCCTTTTTTTGGATTAACTTCATAGATTTTTGAAGCAAGGGATGAAGGTTGCATCTATAAAAAGAGATTGGTTTCAGCAGGGGTATTTTGTATGTTGGAAGTCTTTTATTATAATTTTACAATCATGGAGAGATCTGTAAAATTGTGTGTTCTTGCAAGTCCCTTCCAGGACTGTGGGTGGATTTTTTCCAGCTCTGGAGCCATGGGGGAAATGCTTTGGTGACATAACCAAGTCCCTCAGCATCACGGGCAGCTTTTGGTGCCACCAGTGCATTCAGCCACCAGCTTCAGGGAAAATCTTCAGGAAAGCCTGGTTCTTGGAGCAGTTGGCATTTGAAAGAACGTGATTTTCATGTGAGGACATATAGCTGAGTGAGATCTGGGTGAGTAGACATGAGTTCACCTTTTATAGCTGCAAGGTGGGCAGTGCTCTGGTGCGCCTGGGCTGTCCCAGTGGCTGAGGTAGAGTCCATGTGATCCTGCTGTGTAGCACAGCCCTGTGCCCCAGCCACCGGGACTCCAAACTGCCCATAACTGAGCTGCACAGGGTGCTAAAAAGCTTTAAAACCTACAAATGCCACTTGAAGCATTTTATCTTCTGTTTTCGCAGCTCTTTGGAGATGAGACACTGCTAGTCTAACGTGAATTGTTTACATGTGGTGTCTGATATTCCTTCTTGTCATCTCTTTTCTGTGGGGTGCAGCACTGGATGTTAATGTCTGGGAGCAGGACAGGCATCCCTGCAGGTCTTCCCCGTGTCCTCCCCCAGTGTTTCACCTTCTTGGTATCAAGGTGTTTTTCTTCGGGCTGTCTCTGGGTGACTAAACCCACTGCTCTGCTTTCTAGATCCAGGACCAAGCCTAACCTGCTCAGCACTGGCACAAAGCAGGCAAGGCTTCCTACCAGGCTTCCTTCTGGCACAGTTGAGAATTTGTCTCAAGGGGTATAACTTTACCAAAGGGACAGCAGACTCCTTGCAGTTGCAGGAAAAGCCCTCAGTGTTTTGGAAACCTCACCCTTTCCCCAGTGTCCTGCAGCATTCCCAGAGGGACACGGTGCTTGTGGGCTCTCATGCAATGCAGTTGCACAACCTGGTTTTAAAACAAAGCAAATTGCTGTTTCACATCTGGTTTAGCTTTTTGACAGCTTTCTCTAGCATGTGTGTGCAATTAGCACTGCTTTTCTGTCACATGGAGCCCATCCCATCCTCTAATAGCTGGATGTGGGCAGTAGTTGCAGAGCTTGCAGTGATTTTGAGAAGGGCTGTTTCTCTTTGCAGACTATGTTGCTCATTGTTCCTGAATTTATTGTCTCTCTGCTGCTTGAAAAAGAAAACAAAATAATTTTTTAGGTGGGAATCCAGCCCCAGAGCACGGGATGGCTTAATCAAACACTCAAGTGCTTTTACCAACTCCAGTTGGTAAATAATAAACATATTTCTATGTTTAAAATCAAGCAGTCTTCTAAGTATCTCATTTTTCTTATTCCAAAGTTTGTGTTTAATGAATGCACCCACACAGAGAATTTGCCATTGCTCTAAGAGTCAGCACTCATAGAAATGCTGTAACATGCAGAGCTGCTCTGAGACCCTTGGAGGAGCATGGGAGAGGAGAGATCTTCCCTTGGCTCTGAATGCCCTGGCCTTGTGGAGGAGGGGGATGAAATTTAGCAGTTTCAGTAACCTCACCTCCCCACCCTCCTTTGGCTGAACTGTCTCTTACCAAGTATTAATCTACTGATCTTAACATTTCCAAGACACTGAAGGAACTCAAATTTTGCTAGGTTACCAAAAAACTAGAGTGGGAGTATGTTGGGAAAGAAGAATTCCCCTGCTTTCCTCTCCAAAACAACCTCTATCCTGCAGATAATGACACTCAGCTGGGATACTACAAACCAGGGCAGGGCTCTGAAAACCATTCTGGGCTGGGATACTCTGGTTTTGGCTGAAATTGAAACCTAACTCTGATGAAAGATTTGAAGATATTTGTTCCTTTTTTTAACATTTGAAGCTGTGTTTTCTACCCGACTCCACAGGGAATGCTTTCCTGTGTAGTCCTTGCCCAGCTCTGATCTGACATATTTCCAGAGAGACTCAGGATCCTTATCACTTTATGAAAAATGAGATTTACATTCCTGTATCACACAGGCACTTTGAAAATATTATCCCTGACTCCAGAGAAATGGCTCATACATTTTAATGCCGTTACTAGAAATTGAATTGACAACACTTATCCTCAGTGGAAATTGCTCTGCAGCTTGCGGGGAAAATGTACAGAGAGCACTGTTGGAGACTTCAGAGAGCTATTGTCATCTTGAGATGCGTGTGCTTCTGGTGCAGTGTGTCTGCTGAATGAGAAGAACAAGGTTTGATATACACCTGAGAAAGGAGAAAGAAAAAGTCCATAGGCCAACAGCATGGGCTGAGACAGCAGTGGGGCTTAAAGCATCCCAAAGAGCTTCTGGGCTGAAAGGAAGAGCAAAGTGGTGGGGAAACGTGGGCTGCTCTGGCTTGTGTGTCCCAGGGTGTTCTGGAGATGTTGCACATGGGTTCTTTATTTGCTGTCTTAGTAAGTATAGAGAAAGTGAACTGGATGAGTGCTGGCTTAAACTGGCATGTGAGTGAAGTGCTGCTGAGGTGCTCATGTTGGTGAAAGATGCCCTTTGGAGAAGAAGCAGCAAGGAACTGCAACAAGAAAACCCACTCAAAACAGGTTGCTTTTATAATAAAATCTTTTTAATGGTAAAAAACTTGCAAGAACTGGCTGTTCTCTGTTCCTCTCAGAGGATGTGGCCTTTGAGGAGTACTTCACATAGGGCTGCAGGACATCAAGGCTCTGGAGCCTCTGAGCTGGGAGCTCTTGCTCCTGAGAGTGGAGGGAGGAAGAGGGAGACAACTGGCAAAATACTCGATATGGTGCCAAAGAAGCACTTGTGAATCTGGAGCCACTACAAGGTGAAGTTTCCACTTCTCCTGCCCTTGTTGGTGCAATGTGGCCCAGCCTGGCCCAGCCGTCATGGTGAATGTTGGGGTGCAAGGAAGTTGACCTCTTCTTCCATTTTTAAACTGCACTTATCTGAAGCTAGAAGTTAAATCAAATCTTCCTAAAGCAGAGGTTTATGAAAATAACTCATGTGACTAATCCAACCCCTCAGGCCTCACTGGAGGAGACTTTGCAGCTTTGTTTTTCCTTGTAAAGAATTCTCAGCATATGTCCTGACAATTAGTCAGAGTGCCCAAAAATACCTGTCAGCCCTGCAAGCTGATCCCCTTCAGCTCTTGGAGCTGAGACTGACACAGGGTTATGCACTGTGAGGCTTTAGGAAAGGTTATTTTTAAAATGGCCACATAACAAGGGTGATTTGGTCCTTTCAGCCACCAGCTCTGGCTAACAACTGAGGGTGCAGGCAGCCAAATGTTAATCTTGCTCGAGGCAACTGTCCTGCCCAGGGTATTGGGCTGCTTCTCCTGCTAAAACCATGTGCCAGGGCTGGCTCTGTCAGCTCTTAATCAGTGCTGAGGGCATGGCCCTGTGGCCTGTGCCAAGTTCGGGCAGTGCTTTGATGGTGTACTGGATGCCAGGGAGTCTTCCCAACTGGCATGCCAATGCTTGGAAGGGCATGTCCTCATCAAAGAGGTGGCCTGTCTTCACCCTTAGCCAGGCAGCCCTTTCCTGAGGGCTTTTGCTTTGCCCTTCTGTGACCACTGAACTGAAGTTTTCTATCCTCAGTGTCTCTCACATGCTGAATTTCTGGAGAATGTTTTGCCAGAATCACAGCCCATCCACAAATAGCCCTTTCTTCTCCTCCCCTGAAAATCAAGATCTCTAAGGGAAACATCAACTCTCCTTGGTGCCACAGAGCACTGCTGGTGTGGGGATTTGGCTTGCCCACTGTCCTGTGTGGGCAGAGGACAGAAGTCTGCAGAACCATCTGCCCAGCAGCTTCCTGGGAACATGGTATTTTGCTAGAAAACATCACATGGAAAGCATTCCCAGCCTTTGGAGGAAGAGCTGGGGCAGAGCCTGCAGCACCCACCTTGTGAGTCTTCCTTTCTGCCAGGTCCTGTTGAATGAACATAGGAGGGTGTCAGGGGATGCTGGAGAGCGTGTGTTGTAGCTGATGTCTAGGTAGTTGCTAATTTCTGCCTCCTAGTGGGTAGATTTCCAAGGAATGACCCAGCTTTCAAGCAGTAGAGCAAACTAGTAGCTGAACTTCCTTCCAAGTGCTCCACAGTGAGCTGTTTAACCTCACCGGGGCAGAGCATCACCCAGCCAGCTGCTGTGCCCACAAGAAGGAACTGGGAGCTATTAGAAGTGCAGAGAGCCTGATGGACACTGTGAAATATTATTTCAGTGGTGGGTCACTCACTACTTGGTGAAGCCCTGACATGAGCATTTATTGTGTGGGTATGGCAGGATTATATTGCTGTGCCTGTTCCTCACACTTCATCTGTGCTGGGAAAGACTGCTATGCTGCCTGGCTGGATCACTGTGGTATTTATTTGACAGAGACTTGAGTTACTTTTCTCAGGTCTGAAGCCAGGGCTAAGCCATGAGGGGAAAGCTGTGACTGGCAAATATTTGCCTCACGTCTGGTTCCACTGGTCATTCCTCCTGCACATGAGTGCAACTAAACTTCAACAAAGAAAGACCTAAAGTTGGCCAAGACGGCCCTAAGGAGCTCCACTGTCCTAAGTGTGAAGCTTTTGGGTAATAAACTGGGGAATAACTGAGTTGTGGTGCAGCTGGTCGGCCCCATGGCTCCTCCCAAGACCACATCACCTGGTGGAAGTGACTGAGAGGCACCACAGCACTGCCAAGTGGGTCTGTGCATTACCCAGTTATAGGGCTGCTAGGGAGGAAGAGGTAAATGCAGTAATTGATGATTTTTAGCCCAGTTACGGGCTTGGTGCTCTTGTGAGGCATCTGAATCAGACCAGTCTTGGCAGTACATGCGGATCTTTCTCCCAAGAGGAGCGGAGGAAGGCTTTGTCTCCCCTTAGGGTTGTCTGATGTTCATGAGCATGTTCAGACCTGTGGTTTTCATCTTGCAGATCATGAAGGGAGCTGTGGGCAGCCTCCCAGTCCACTGCCTGCACACTCACAGCAGAAGGACATGGGAGACAGAGGTGGGAAGAGAAATACGGCTCACGTTTAAGCAAGTGCATGTAAAGACTAATACATTTGTCTTTGCAAGAGATTTTTAAAAAACCTTCAGTCTTTTGGGGCTGTCCCTTTTTGAGCTTGCATTGAAGGTCTAACTGCTGGGACTACAGCAGGCACTCAACATCCTCGCTGCTGGGAGATACAGTCTTGGCATCTTATCTGTAATGCACGAACAAGAAGCAGGGATGGGAGGAAATGAACTTTCTTGTGAAGTCGATTCAAAGCCAGCTCTGCCTAACACTTGCTGCAGCCTCTCCTCTCCCCTGTCCTCTCTGGAGCCTGGGGCTGCTACCATGGGACTGTTTGTTGCCTGCATCCCATCACACCGCCATAGTCAGGATGGGGAACAGGACCTGAACAAAATTTTGAGACTACAAAGCAGCTCCTGATTTATGTGCAGACACTCCCCCAGGCCTCAGCCTCACTTGGCTCTTAGCAGCAGCGCGTCTGCCATGTCAGCAACAGGTGATGGGAAGAGGTGCCAGTAGGGAGCGTGTGTGGAGGGGAGCCACAGAGCAGATGGCAGCAGGGAAATAAATTTGGAGCTGCCATGGGAATAGTCCTGGAAACAGTCCAGCCTATGGATAGAGGCAGATGGGGAAAAACTTTGTTTCTATCTCTTCCTGGTTCTGCTTTTTTTCAAGTGCCTTTGTTTCCAGCTCTGTTATCTCTTGACCATTCCTTCCTGTCTATTACTACAGCCTTATCCCTTTTTTTGTTCTCTTCTTATCCTGCCTTCTTTTCCGCCTTTTGTTTCTGCTCACTCTGTATCTGAGCTCCTGAAGGTTGCCCACCCTGCATCTGCTTCCTTATAAGTCTATTCCCAGTTCCTCTACCTCTACCTCCGCAGTTGCTCCAAAATGCTTCCCTTGGCACTGAAAGGCTCAGCACACCACTCTGACCCAGCTGTGAGCTGGAATTCAGCATGGAAGAATCGTGCTTTTGCCATGTCTTGTCGCTCTCCTTCTCTACTGTCCCCTCTGAGCTGGTTCTCTGAGAACACCAGGGGCTCCCCTGGTGCCTGGTGTGTTCATTCCCCTGTCACTGCAGTGACGTTCTTGCTGGTTTTGCTCTGGATGTGGGTACATCCTGGCTGTCTCTGCCTTGTGTTCCTGTGAGTGCCTGTGGGATGCTTCGGGGGTGCAGAGGCACATCCTTGTACACACAACTGGATTTGAGACTTCTGGAGCATTTTTGGGATACTTCAAAGAGAAACTGTCCCGTTTTGAAAGGACTTAGGTGGAAAATCCCTATTCTGGTTCAGGTGTGATCGTATCATTCCGGGTCTCTGGCTGGGGGGACTAGGGACCATCATCCCTTGCCAGTCCTCTCCAGATGATCTGCAAACACTGCTCTGCAGTGCCTTCTGCCAGTGCTGGGAGCAGGAAGCATGTTGGATACTGAGTGCTTGGAGAGCTGGCTCAGCCCCTAGTGCCAGTTCTGGTGCCAGACCTGTCCAGCATTTCTGTGGCATTGGGGACTGCTGCCCCTTATGTCTCTCTGGTGGATCTGCCACAACTGCAAAGAGCTTTTCCTTCAAGAAAGCTGTATCTGTGTCCTCTCTCCTCTCAAACCCAACTCTCCTATTGGTTGTCTTCCTGAAAACTTTGTCTTTATATTAAAACAAACAAGGAAACATTTTAAAAAAGTTGTTTTGTTTCTGCCTAGGAAGAGCCAAGGAAGTTTGTAACTGAGATCTGTTGGGCAGGAGTGCTCTGCTGTGGGAGGACACATGCATGCAACCTGAGACATTTAAAACAAAATCTAAAATAAAATTGATCTGCCCTCAGGACAGGAAGGGTAGGGACAAGTGTGGGACTCTCATTTTATGGGGAGCCTGGTGAATGGCAGTGTGCTCTTCTGTGCAGGTGCACTGTGCATTGCCAACAGCATGTATGGAAGCAGGAGGCACAGCATTACTTTAAGAGGTGCACAGGTGCTCTGCTGCTGGTATTTACTGCTGCTTTCTTTGCTGATGGTGACTAATAGTTCATCAATGCCTGAGTTAGAACAGCTCTCTTTAGGAGCTTCTGCCTGTTGAGTGACAGCAGGATGTGTGGGCAAGCTGAGAGACCCAGACCTTTTCTGGCAGGATTCTTAGGGCAAGAAAATACTCTGGAAATCACAATGTGAATCATTTGTTTATCCGAGTGGATGACACTATGCCCCAGCCATGCTTCTCTGCAGTCGGACCCATTGGGTGGGATCAGTGTGTCCAGGGCAGCTCCCTGGAAAACCTACAAGACAGGTTTAATGTTAAAAATATAACATCCCAAGCCTGCTATGCCCTGCTGTGCATTCACTGGTGTATTTGTAGCACTCTTCCCTCTGGGGCCTGTGGGTGCCTGGTGCACAGACAAGGGCTCAGGCAGGGCTGGCACAGCTCCATTCTGGGGCACCCTCTCTTTCCTGGAGGCGTCTGCTCCCTGACACGTTTCACAGGGCATTGATGTCCCTCCTTGGCACTTGTGCTACACCTGCACCACTGCTGTGTTTAATCACTCGGGTTTGTGTGGATGAAGAGGGGCTTGGGAAGGAAATGGGAATTGGCCAAAGTCATCGGCCTAATACCAGGCAAGAAACCAAGAGCAGCAGTAAGATTGTTCCCCAGCCCATTTCTGCTGCTGGACTAGGAGGCCACAAATTTAAAAAAAATGGCCTTTTTATTAAAGTCTGCTCTGGGGGATCAGCAGGGGCTTTGCAGGGTGAGCTGTGCCAGGGAGCTCCATAGGCATCTGCAGGTCTGAGTCTTCCTCCTGTTTCTTGGCCAAGCTTTCTCCCTCTCCTCTCTCCTCCAGTGCGAGCCTGTTGTGGTGCTGTGAACACACGTGTGTTTGTGTACATAAAATGTTGTGACGTCCAAGTGTCCATCCCTGTTCTCCACACCCCTCTGCAGCTGCCAAACCACTGCTGATTGCAGCCACCTCCGGTCGGGACATGGCAGCCGCTAGCACTGTGCAGAGACACCACTCAGGATGGGAGCAAAGGCTTCTAATGGAAATACCAGGGCATTCTGGGGGAAGCAGGAAATGACTGCCAGGTGGGAGGGTGACAGAGCTTTGTGTAGGGAACTAGAAAGGAATGAAAATGGTTAATGGTGCAAACTCTACGTGCATTGCCAAAAATGAACTCATGTCTGTAAATATTACACCGCGCACAGCAGGATTAGCATAGGAAAATACCAGTTGTTAGGGTTCCTGTTGCCATCTGAATTATGCAAACAATTTGCTGGAGTTTATAGATGAGCTAAGGCAGAATAACATTGGGTTTTTCCCTGCCAAAGTGTTTCAGTGCACTAGTATTTTAGCACGTTTTCCAGCCTCAATCTGCTACACCAGTGGATCCATGCTGTGCTCTTTTGGGATGGCATGTTGTCAAGAGTGGCCTTTTCCAGGCCATGTTGGAATCTTGGAGGTGTCAGGATGCTGGTGAGATGCTGAGCTTGTGCATGTGCTGCCTGGGGGGCTAAGATGGGTGTGAAGCCTCAGGGGCTCACCAAACCCAGTGCTGAGGCTGGAGACTGTGCATGTGTGTGTGGCTGAGGAGCTCTTGGGACCTCTGCAAGCAGGAAGCAGAGATGTTCCTGGCTGTAGCAGGGCTGCTCTTCAGAGGCCAGACACCACCACGATGGGCTCCCTGGAAGGAATGCTAAACATTGGCTCTTTCCAGTGGCTGTCAGGGAGGTTCAGTGACTTTCCCACGGCCGTGCAGTGCGTCAGTGGGGAGGCAGGATTAGCAGCTGGGCGTCCCTGGCCCCCAGCCCTGACCATTGCCGGCAGCAGTTGCATAACCCAGAGTGAGTACGGGGCTGCAGAGCTGCTGCAGCCTGGGGTCCCCACAGGAGTGAACCCTGAGCCAGAGCTCCCTCCCCTCCTGCTGTGACTTGGGTGGAAACAGGTTGGCTGGAGCCATGGAGCTGGAATCTTCTTGAGAGTTTTGTGGACACCTGAGTAAAGAGGACAGAGGCATGAGCCAATGCCCTCTAAAGTCACGCAAGATGCTAGAGAAGCCCCATATCATGATACCCATCTTTCTAAGTGCTGCTCTTCAGGGACTTGCTCGCTTTGAACAGTTAATGCTGTGAGCTTCCTTAGGGAAAAAGCTGGGGAAGGACCAGGAATGGCAGTTTTACTGGCAGTAAAACTTCAGCATGACCTCCATGTTGAGAGCAAATCCAACCCACCCATGAATGTATGTGCTGGTACTTCTGTGGGCTGTCAACTGAGTCCTCAGAGGTACAGCCACATCCTTTCTGGGCCCTACAACCAGAAGACAGCCCCTTGCTGTCTCCAGGGACTGCAGCCCCTCTGGCCCCCACGAGGCTGTGACCCACCTCTTCCCTTCAGCCATGGCAGAGCAGCATTATTGTTGGGTCTGTAATTTAGCTCAGGACTGTTACAAGACACAATCTCTCTGACGCCAAGGCCAAATAGTACCAGCATGGGGTCAAGTTCACGAGTTCATTCTGCCTTTGGGACTAATTTGGGTGCTGAGTAGCTGGGCAGGTATTTGACTGTTGCCTGCAGAGACCTAGAGGTCTCAGGATTCTATTCTTCTCCCTCAGATCACCTAAAATGGTAAGAATTTCCAAGGGGGATTAAGGTTGTGATCTCTGGGGAGGGGAGTGGACATCTGGTAGGAGTCCTGTCCATATTAATAGCCTCCGTTTAAATGTATGTTATCAAATGGGGCAGCTCCTTATCAGCCTAGAGACTGTGAACTCCATTACCTGAGGGGCAGCTGGTGACTTTGGGCTGCTGACCATGGCTTTCCACAGGCACACAGGTAAAGTGGATGTGCTTCCAGGTGTTGTGGGAGTACGCCTGGTAAATAAGGAGGCAGGTTTCGCTAACGGGCTCCTGTGCCAGAGAAATAACTTAACGCAGTCTTAAACCTCAGCAATCTGCAGCTGTAACTCCTGACAGCAAATGGGCTGATAACCAGTGTGGGAGACTGGTGCTGGAGCAGAGTGGTGGTGGTGGCCTCGTTTATTTTGTAAAATGCATTGGATGGTAAATGTTTTTGTATCTGATGCTGTGGGAAGGCTGGGGCTCAGCTGTTATTTGAGGAAGAACTGGTGAAAATGGGGGACAATGCTCCTCCTTGCTGCAAGTTTACTGCAGTGAGCAGAGAAACCCAGAGCAGAGGGGAGACCAGTGTGTAAACCCAGATGGTTTGCTGTGCTCTGGGGGGAAGTTCGTGGTTACTCCCTCTTCTCTGTCTTTTAGTTCAGATGGGCTGACCCTCACCAGTGATAGGAAAATGTTAATTTTTCCATTAACACTGACAGGAATCTTGTGATCATATTTTTTACATGTCTCCATGGCATGCAGCTCTGTGGCATCTTCCCATCCTGCCTAATTCCTTTAGCCCTGCAGCTGAAGACAATAAGAAGCTCTTTGGGATTTTTGAAAGCTTATCTGACTCTCAGAAGCTGCTTTTGTGCATGTCCAGGGCATATTCACAGCCCTACACCACAGTACAGTGGCAGTGCCATTGCATCTCTTGGTGAGACACAGCCCCGAAGGTGGACGTGCCTGGAGAGAGGGTATCAGTTTGGGGCACAACTCCCGTGGTTATCAAACTGAACTGCTGCACACCAGGAGCCAAGGGTGCTCGTGAGACTTGGGAACATAGAGCCTCCTCAAAAGTGGGGAGAAAAGGCACAGTTTGCTGCTCAGCTTCCCGCTCAGCTTCCTACTCGGCTTCCCAGGATAAGGCACATGCATGAGGCTGCTTGCACAGCGCGTAACTGCTCAGGGTTTGCTTGTGGGATGCGCATACATGTTATGCAGGGCACCGTTGTGAGTAAAATCTGACTTCCTTGGTATCATTTGATGTAAGAAGATGTTTAACTTCAGCCCACAAGACTGACTGATGCTGTAGCATCCTTCCATTATACTCCCAGCTATGTTTTTTTTCTTTCTCATCTTCTTCAGAGGATGTCCCCTGGGGCAAGAACTCACAGACTTGATGCTATACTGTAATATAAATTTCTGCAGGGTGTTCTGAGCAGACATTGAGGTTGGAGTGCTGCCGCCAAAAAGTCACAGCACGGTGTCCAATCCTGCAGACCACTGGGAACCCTAGGGCAGCTGTAGGGGTATCACAGTGCCTACTCAGGGTGGTGCTGAATCCTCCAGAGCAGGAGGAAATCTCATTTTGGCACCTGGGAGGACCTGGGTGTGAGAATGGCATCCAGTTGCTGAGATGGGGCAGACCAGGGCATAGCTGGGAACATAATAGGGGAATCTCAAAGGACAAAACTTAATGAAGCCACAGAGTTAGTTACTGAATAGGATTTGTTTAGTTTTGAAAGGCTTGGACTTCGTTGCTTAAACTCTGCCTAAAGTGCTCAGCCTTACTCAAGGCAGTGGTGCCTTGTTAGCCTTCACTGAGCTCTGCACTGAGTGCCAAAGCAGTCCCTGGGGGAAGCGTTTGCAGGGCTAGGCCAGTGTTTTTTAATAAATAGCATGTCCCTACTTCCCTGGGGAACTGTGAAGATTTAGTAATGACTGGGATGTGCTCAGACATGGTGGCAAAAGGACCGTAGGGAATGTTTTTGGCAACCGCCTGAGGAACTTGGAGCTGTTCTTGCTCTAAATAAAGAAGCTTCCATTTTATCAACAGACTAATTTTTGAATTATAGAGTACGAGACTCACACGTGCCCCAGCCTGGCAACGGGAGAGCAGAGCTCTGGTATTTTCAGCCCTCCCAGCAAAAACAACCTACAAGAGATTTCTTTTCTTTCTTTCCTTGGGCTTTGCAAATGTTTGCTGCCCAGGGCATTGTGCCAGTGCAGTCCTGAGTGTCACTTTGCATTTGGGATTAACAGAACCTTTCTTTTAAGGGTTTTCCTGGTATTTATTGCAAGCCATGCAACATTGCATAGAGGAATGCTGAGAATAGTAACTCAGGTGGCAGACCAGGTCTGTCAGGACTGAGCTGAAACAGGCAGGTGTAGGCAGCACCTGGCAGTGCGGGGTTGTGGGCTCAGTCTGCTGAGAAAAATAAAACTAATGGAGAGTCAAAAAGCAATTGCTCTTTTTCTTCCATATGCAACTATTTGTAGGGCAGAGGGTTAACAACTCCAACCTCATTTTCTTTCTTAAGTGGCAGAATAATCTATAAAGTGTAAGTACAGTTTCTCTGGTTGTGTTTAGAGACCACACTTCAAGTTCTTCCTTGGTGGTTTATCACATTTAAACATACTCCCCAGAGATATTAACACATATCCTGTGCTAAATGCTTTGCTTATCAGCTGTGCTTCAGCTCCCTTCGCTGAATGCTTTGTTTCAATTGGTTGTGCAAACCACTGTGATGCTGCTTTGGATGTATGGCTGAACTGGGATGAACCAGCCTGGGGTGATGGCAGGAACCCAGAGGGAAGCAGCGGTTGTGTGGATGCAGTAGCTTTTGTGGGGTGCACTTCTTAGCTCTGTACCCTTTCCATCCCAAAGCTGGCCGTGCTGCAGGGTGCAGATGTGGCCCTGATCCTCAGTCAGCCTTGTGACTGCTGGGTGTTGGTACCACTTGAGGTGTGTGGAGGCTCCTGGGGCCCAAGCGTTTGAGATCTCTGAAGGATGGAAGGTGTGGTTGTCCAAGGGCTGAGGTGCTGTTTCTGAAAAGTAGAAGATGCTTTCAGGGGACAAGTGGCCAACTGGCACCTCTGTGGTCAGGTAAATGTTAGGGTTGTATTCCAGTGGGTCTTTGTGCCAAATACCCTGATACTCGAGAAGGCCACTGGCCTGGCCTTGCACCTTTCAGCTCAAAGTCAGCTGTAGTCAAATCCATCAGGGAGCTACATTTAGAGAACACCCTGCCAGGGCTGGTGGGACAGGGATACCTTGCTTAGAGGGGGATTAGTTTCTGGACACATAGCTGTATTTTTCTTCATCTCTTATTGAGGATCCTCTAGGTTATTTAAGGATGGGCACATTCTGCATTTACCCCTCTCCCCAGCTGCCTGTGCTCTCTGTTTTCATCTGCTTCTCTCCAGCAGAACAATGCTCTGCCCATGCCTGGGTGGGAGAATAGTTCCAGCCTGTCCATACTTTTCCTCTGCCTTCTAAATCCCATTCTGTGGCCTCAGTATCAAGCTGACATGGGGTTTGGATCAGTGCATGTCCTCAGGGTACGTGATTCTCCTGGGACTAAACAAGAGACACTTGACCAGGCTGTCACCTCAGCGGTGCCACAGTCTGGTGTAAAGGTACAGCCACAGAAGCTTGTGTTCAAGTAACTTCCAAGCCAAAACATCTGCATGTACCACTCTCATTTTAAGCACAGCACTGTGAAAAGCACAGAGATTCAGTGCTCTGGGTTTTAGTGGTAGTTTGGTGAGTACTTACCCTGGTTTTGGGTTGTTGTAGCACTGCTGTACCCCTGGTGTGAATCCCTACCCTGTGCTCAGCTGATGCTGCACCGCTCATACGGGAAGTGATGCAGAGGGCAGTAAATAAAGACCCCGAGGAAGTAATGATTTTTCCATATACCCAGTGTGCCCTTAGTTTCATAACTTGCCTACTTTTCAGAGAGTATAGACAGGCCAGGGTTAACATACCTGGAAGCACTGGAAAGTTAAACTGTGGGGACCTGGTGCAGCTGGAGGGTGAATAGGAGATAACTCCAAACCCACGACCTGCTGCCAAGCAGGCTTTAGAAATACACTTATTTTTATACAGAGCACAAGAAAGATCTGCTCTGTTTACCTTCCATGAGAGGGGACAGGACTGCTGAGGGGAGCAGCTGTAGGATACTAAAGGAAGCTGAGCTCTGAAGTGCCTACAGATGTTTGCTCCATTTGGCGAAAATAATCCGGTGGTCTCAGCACAGCTGCTGGTGGTCTCAGCACAGCTGCTGCTGTTCTGGGGCTCCACTCTGCCACACACTGGTGGTTTTCAGGGCTCTTGTGCACCATACCCTGGGTGGGCTGCTCCTGTGGGAGGGTCGTGGGAGATGGTCTGGCTGATGTGGGCTCTTGACATGGCACAGGTGAGCAGAGCCCACAAGCAGCCAGCACATTTGCAGGGGCAATGTGACCACTGCACCTTCACTGCAGGCAAGGGGACAGAGGTGCCTTTCCTGGCTCTAGATCAGGAATTCACGAATGATAGTACTGAGGGCAGAAAGCTTCTGGAAAAGCTGGAAGCAAATTCATGCCCCTTCCTGTGTATGAGAGTGGCTTTGTGGTGTGTGAGATGGCACAAGGCAGGCAGAAGCTGCATGCACAGCCCAGTCTAGGGGCTGCCCAGCCCAGTGTTAATTTGCCTGTGGAGCTCCAGAGCTGCTGTGATAAATGTGTCTCACATTAGCGTGTGATGTGTTACATGGGAACACAGGATTATGTTGCTCCCTGAGACGTACTTTCGAGATTATGTGTTCACGTTGAAAGCAGCCCTAAAGCTGAGATCAGGAAAGTTTCAATGCCATTTGCCCTGGACTCTGCAATTGCATTTCTTCCAAATAAAACCCGCCTGCTTGCTAGAGCTCTGCAGAGCTGGCAGTGGCTCATAGTTTCCATGTTTCCCAGCTGTTTATCTGTTTCATTTGCTTGAACAGGTACCTCATAGCCCTTAGTGTAGTTGTCAGCAGGACATGACCTCTCCTGGCCTTGCCAAGGGAGCATTTCCAGACCTTGGTCCCCCCATAGAGTACAATTCCTACCAGCTTGGCCTCCAGCCTGCCTCTGTCAGTCTTAGGGGAAGGAATAGGGTGTGAACACAGCCTCCACATCTGCTGCAGCCTCCCCACGTGATACTTTTCTTTAGGACTCCCTGTCCTGCATTCTGAAATATAAATCCTTCAACTTCTTCAGGCCCTATATTACTGAGAGGGTGACAAAGAGGAGACTGTGTGATGACTCTTGGATTTAAAAACCTGCAAGGTAACAGTGTAAGTCCCACTCTTCCTGGGCCCAGATGAGGCAGATGCTCTGCTATGATGGCAAAATGTTCACGTACAGGGTCCTCTGGCTTTGTACCCAGCTGTGTTGGGCTGTTCCTGGTGTGCTGCAGTGGTCTGATGAGGTTGGGCCCTGTAGCTGATGGTAAATCTGGAATTACTGGGGTGGGCAAGTGCCCATAAAAATCTGTGTGAACAGGCCATAACAACAAGGAAGACAAAGAGTATCCTGTAGCCAAGGGAGAGCCCAGCAGGATCCCACTGACCCTCCTTTGTTATGAGTGACACACCGTCTCTGCACCCCAAAACCCCTACTGGTTTGGTTTATAAAGGCACATTGTGCTGGGCTTGGAGGAGCGTGGCTGGAACAAGCACTGTTGTGCACTGAGCTCTGTGAGGAACAGGCTCCAAAGTAGCCCCCAGGGCTGGGCGGAATGATCCAAGGGGAGGCCACATGATGGAGGCAGCAGCAATTTGTATGGCCTGACTATGTCCTCTCCCTTCCTTGCTCTGTGCTGATGCTGCTGCTCTATCAGGAAGAGAGGACATTTCCTCTTGGCAGTGCCTGTTGCCAGAACATGGCCACATCTCCCATCCGGTTGGTGATGATGCAGAAAGTTCAAGGCTGTGTCCTGGGGTGTTGGCCATGCAGGGAAACAGAGCTCTGCAGTGCTGGGGCTGTGGGGGCATGAGCGGCAGGGGCAGGGATGGAGCTGCCTCTGCGGGACTCCACAGGCTTCTGTAACTCTTATGCCCCCTCCCTGGAAGTGTTCCAAGCCGGGTTGGATGGAACTTTGAGCAACCTGATCTAGTGGCTGGCACCTCTGTCCATAGCAGGGGGGTTGGAACAAGGTGGTCTTTAAGGTTCCTTCAAACCCAAACCATTCCAGGATTCTCTGAATCTTGATGGACACCTCGCAGGCCCCTCACAGGAGTGTTGGTGGCTTCTGCTGAGGAAGGGTGCATGGAATGGAGGGAGCCCTCAGCAGGAGACTGGGAGTGCAGGAAGGGATGGGTGTTTAGGGAGAAAGTGCGAGCCAAAGTAAAAAATCCTCCAGTCAAGATCCCCCACACCCACTGATAACTCCTTGGCCATGGTGGAACATCAGACCTTGGCAGAGCCTTGCTGGCATGAACTGAAGAACTATCTCTCCATGGAGACAGATTTTTTCTTGTTTTATTTTAATTTTAATTTTTATTTTTATTTTTTAAATTTTCTTTTTTCCCCCTTATGATTTTATATATGAAAGCCTGGTGAAAAGAGGCAGCTGGAAGCTGCACAGTTATCCAGCACAACAGGCCTTGGAGGGCTGCAGCTGGCTGCAGGTTCAGACTGGAAACATGGAAACAATTCCACTCTGCTCATGTTTGTTGATGATTTCTGCACACAGGACCTCACCGAGGCATGCAGTAATGAACTAGGGGACTCTCAGGGAATTATTAGGTGTCAAACCCTTGTTTGATGCGTAGTATATAAATAAAGCAATCTAGCATCCTTCCACTTAACGAGGGGATGGGGAAAGGCTGGTTTGGGACTCTGCTCTCCTCGACTGGAGCTGCTTTCTCTACCAAGGAGCCCTCGAGGAGTGTGATAACACCACCACATGCTCATTCCTAAGCCATCTTCCTCCTACTGATCTGCACAGCCCGAAGCTGCTGGAGCAGTTTTCAGGGCCTTAGTGCTGTCCCCTCACCTGCTGTGCTCTTGCAGGAGGGCCTGGCAGCTACACCGTGGGCACGATGTCGGAGCGCTTCGACTGCCACTACTGCCGCGACCCCCTGCACGGCAAGAAGTACGTGCAGAAGGAGGGGCGGCACTGCTGTGTCAAGTGCTTCGAGAAGTTCTGCGCTAACACCTGCATGGAGTGCAAGAAACCCATCGGGGCCGACTCCAAGGTCAGTGCTGAGCACCTCAGTGGGTGATGAGGAGAGGCAGATGCTGATCGCCCTCCTCTGGTCTGGCACTGAGCTACTGTGAAAAAGCAAGTTCTTTGGGAGTCCGCTGGCTGCCGGTAGTGTGCTCTTTGGGCAAAGAGCGGCGCTGGGGTGTGCACAGACAACGCTCATGGTGGGCTGCCTTGGCAGAGGGCCTCATTTCAGGGTCTAGATTCAGCCACATGAACTGCTGCAAATGCTGAATTGCCCTGGAGAGAGAACTGCAGGGAGCCAGCCTGCACAGGGCCTGCAAAATTCATCTTGTGGGCAAATCACTGAGGTCTGATTTTTGTCAGGTTGTCAGATGCTTATTGCTTCATGATGGAAATCAAGAGTTCTTTCAATATATATATCTGTTGAGAGCAGTTGGATGGCAAGATGATTCTGTTGGGTTTTTTCCTTATATTAATTTATAATACTATCTCTAATGTTCAGACACCGTAATATCAGGCAGGACATAAAGAAACACAAACTGCAGGACCTGCAAAGATCTGCAAGCATGGTGGTTGAAACTGTGTTGATTTCCATGAAAACTGGAAATTGGTTTGTTGCTTAAGTATAGAAATATGATATTACTGAAGTCATTAGCATGTACCTTCAGGGCTAGATAAATGTTTATAGTAAAAATAATGTACACCTGAACTAGAGAGAATGTAAGAACCCGAGAAGCTCACACTTGCAGAACCGCAAATCTCCAAGCTGTTGGTTTGATGCATCTTCTGCCCCCCTGAAAGTCCAAAGTGAATGTGATCGTATTCAGTGAGTTTGGTTAAATGTCCTTCCCTTAACTGATTGCAGAGGAGCTGTAGCTCTACCCACTGAATCAGACACACTTAGGAACAACAAATCTATCCTTTACTGCCCAGGCTGATGAGACAGGAGCTTGGCTTTAGGGCTGCTAAGGGGGAGAGAAAAGCTTCTCACTCCCTCCCTCCCTTTCTGTTCATTCCAGGAGCTGCATTTCAAGAACCGCTACTGGCACGACAACTGCTTCCGCTGCTTCAAGTGCTACACGTCCCTGGTCAATGAGCCCTTCATGCTGCGGGAGAACAACAAGGTTTGGTGCAGCAATTGCACTGCTACTGAGGATGCACCCAGGTGTAAGGGCTGCTTCAAGCCCATTATTGCAGGTACTGTGCAAGTGACAGGGGTCCAAGGGCCACATTCTGCTCTAGGGCGGCTTATCAGGCTGTGGAGGCTGCACTTAGGGGTTTGGGCATCACAGTGGAAGGCTGTGATAGTAATCACAGAATAGTAAATTTTATAGTAAACAGAATAGTAAATTTTATAGTAAATAGTAAATAGGCTCAGAATAGTAAATTTTGGCTGTTGCTCTTACCTGTCCATTCTATTCAAGTGTTGAAAGGCTGCTTTGCAGTTAACCCTCATGTGGATAATTAACCCTATTGTCAGTCTTAAACCATTTCTACCAAAAGCTTTGCTCTGTAAATCAAGGTCCTCAAAGGCTCAGGCAGGTGGTCTGATAACTATTTTAAGAAAATCTAGCAGGTCCTAGCTAAAACCAGATACAGAAATTACTAGCTCATCCCTTGTCTGCATTCCAGTGGAATCTTGGTCACAGCTATGGACAGGTCTTGCCCACAGATGTTACACTGCACAGGGGGAGGGGTTTGCCATAGGCCTGAAATTCCACATGACAAGTTATTTTTGTCTGTTGTAGGAGACCAAAATGTTGAGTACAAGAAGATGGTCTGGCACAAGGACTGCTTCACCTGCAGCCAGTGCAAGCAAGTGATTGGATCTGGGAGCTTCTTCCCCAAGGGTGATGAATTCTACTGTGTCTCCTGCCATGAGCACAAGTTTGCCAAGACCTGTGCTAAGTGCAAGAATGTAAGTCCTTCCCCTCTGCAGAGGTAGCTGCCAGAAACATCCCTCGTGTGCCTTTTGGGAGCTGAAAGGATGAACCAGCAGGCAGACCATGCTGAAGCTGTACCAATGCTGATGTTCCATCCTTGAGATACTTGTGCCAGCAGCTGGTGGAATGATGGGAGAGCTGATGGTTCCTGGGCAGGGGTTGTTGGGTTAGCTAATGGCAACACTGCAGAAACCAAGTGATAACAGTCTTGCACTTGCCTTGGGGATAGCTTAAGCTCTGTAGTGGTACTGAATATTCAAGAAGTGAAACAGTAGCTGTTTTACAACTTCTGCACCTGATTAGTGAGGAATTTCAGTTACTGCAGGTAAAAGAAAGTATTATGAAAGTGCCAGGTATGTGGGATTTCAGGTTACAGGGACTCAAGTGCACTGCATAGCTAAATTTTCTTGTAAACTTTGGAAAGATCCTCTCCATGACAAAGCCTTCCTTACCCTACACCCCAATCCCGTGTCACCTCTCTTCTCCCCTGCTGATTCTAAACCACACCTCTGCTCTTTCTCTCCCAGCCCATCACTTCTGGAGGCCTCACTTACCAGGAACAGCCTTGGCATTCCGAGTGTTTCATTTGCTCCAACTGCAAGAAGCAACTGGGTGGGAAGCGCTTCACAGCTGTGGAGGATCAGTTTTACTGTGTTGAATGCTACAAGGAGTGTGTTGCCAAGAAGTGTGCTGGCTGCAAGAATCCTATTACAGGTATGTTGGGTTAAATGCAGCTTGAGGGCAGTGGGTGCTGAAGGTCAGGACAGTGATCTCCCAAAGACAGGGAGCCCAGGGATGGGTAACATCAGAAGCAGGTCTGGTAACCCAAGACCAATCCCAGCATATTTTACATGTGATCTGACTCAGCCATGTGCTTGTGCTGGATGGAGGCTGAGCTAGTAACTGAGCTCTTCAGCCTTTGCATGTCTCAAATTTACCTCCTTCAAAACTCCCCTAACCAGAACCGTTTCCACCCATATCTTAGTTTGAGACCCTTAAGTCTAAAACGAGCAGTGTTTTATGGTCCCAAAGGAACATTTGTACCCCTTCTGATGTATTTTACACTTAAAACTCACTGGATTAGAGAGCTCAGCCCTGAAATGTGGGCACTGTCCTGCCAGTCTCATGAGGCTCACATTCCATCCTGCATGGATCTGAGCCCAGAAGCGTTCAGCCCAACCTGTCCTTGCTCCACATCTATCCTTGACTGTTTGCTGGAAAAAGGAGCCAAGGGAAAAAGCTTATTGCAGAGACAAGCCACGCAAGCCTTATGCTAAGATACTTGTTTCTCCAAGAAACATCAGAAGATGCAACAAAACCATGCTTCAGTTGCCACTTTGGTATTTCAGGCACCCCCTGTGGCCCACAAGCGTAGGGAAGCACTGGGGCAGCAGGAACAGGCTGTGCTGTTTGGTGGGATAACCCAGCATAGGCAAAGCTACTATCGCCGTCCTATAATTGTGTTCTCTCCTAGCAGGATTTGGAAGAGGAACCAGTGTGGTTAACTACGAAGATGAATCCTGGCATGATTACTGTTTCAAATGCACAAAGTGTGCCCGTGGTCTGGCCAACAAGCGCTTTGTTTGCCATAATGGAAAAATTTATTGTGCTGAGTGTCCCAAACGACTGTAATGAGCAGATGTAAGATGGATTTTAAAGCCCTGCTTTCCCAAACAGTCCTGGTAAAGGAGCAGGTTTTTGCATGTTGAGAATTTTAACTTTTTCCATTTTAGTGTAAGAACTAAATTAGCCTCAATATACTGGGTTTGACTTTTGAAGCTCCTGCAGTACAAAAGCATGTAGCCTTGCAAAAATCTAACCTCGTTTCCAAGTAACTCCTAGTATAAAGGCTTGAAATGCTGTTAGATTTAGAGATCCACACGCTGCATCATCTGTGTGTGGCTTAAACTAAAACAAATCTAGTTTTAAACTTACGTGGTATATGATTAAGCTTGGCACTTAACTGAAGTGGGTTTGACAAGGCATGCACCTCGGACACAGAGATGCAAAGATTGCACCTGGGATCAGAGGGATCCATTATTATGCTTTCACATACATACACCACACCATTAATAAGTAATAAATACCTTAGCTTACTCTACCACACCACACTGCACCACATGTACGGAATGGCTTCATCTTACAGATAACAATGTTTTGGCAGTGATATTTCGCTTAGTTAAGTTTCCATAAACTTCTTTTAGCCTTGATTTCCACATGGTTGCCGTGCAAGTTTTCCTCATCAGCTCTTTTTATATCATTGTTTAAACAAGGCTGTGTACAATTATTAATCCATTAACAAGTAGTAAATCTTTCACCTACAACATGCACATGCATTTACAAGTGCCTTAAAACCAGCTCAGACAACGCTAGCTCTCCTATCATGTCAGTGTATGTTTAGTGACTGAATAAAAGTGAGACTAGTGCCTGCTTGGAATCTATAGTCTGGATTTTTTTTTTTCATTTTGCCATCTTAAATGATTGACATGTCTTAGGGCTGAGCTACTGAAACCAAGCCTACTACATTGATACTGGCAAAGTAGGAGTTAGCTGTGCTGTGGCTGCACTCTTAAATATCTGAGGACTAAAGCAACCATTTCCATAAACTAATTAATTTTTAAAATATATAACTGACACTGGACCATCTGCCAGAAACAGCCTGTGTGAAAAAGCCCTTTGGAGAGCATATGTACAGCCACTGTTCACCACAAATCTACCACCCTTCAGCAACCTGAATGCTGGTTTAAGGAGGTTTTTTTTTCCACAGTAGTGAAATACTTTATGAACTGGATCTGCTCCAGCAATTCCCTTTCAACTACTGACAAAGAACCCTTGCAAGAAAATGAAAAGGCAGCATCTTGCCGGTCACTGCTCCACTGTTGGAATCACCCTCACAACACAGAGATGCTGCTGCTGCAGGGGAAAGGTAAAGGCTGGCAGGGAAAAGCAGGTTAAACAATTCCTCAGTTCAGAACACGCCATCAGCATGGAAAAACGCAGCAAGAGCTGAAGGTGTTAGTGCAAATCCCCTCCCAACCACACAGATGCAACTGCCAGAGGCTGCTAGTTTGAGAATCTGCAGCTGGAGCAGTTAGAGCAGCACCAGAGTGCATCCCAAGGCAGGTCAGCATGGCAAGGGGTGGAGAGGCCTAGTAGGGTCACATTTAACATTACAGAAATAAAGCATTGTTCAACTGCAAAGTTTATTTAACAGTGCGCACGTATTTACACGGGGCTGGATCAGACCATCCAACAAATCTCAGCACAGAAAAAAATATCGGCATCTTTGTTAGAATGATTGTCTCTGCCAGAACAAAACAGCTATCATACAAAAATACAGTTTTCCTTTTGCCTAAGGCACTGCTCTAAAGTCTAAAACAGTTCTACAGTATTTCTGAACAGCAAGAGGGAGAAGGCTGAGGGCTCCTGTTGCAACTGAGTTGTTGAGAAAAGAACAGGTGTAGTTCCAACAAACCCACTGCAAACACAGCTGCTGCTTCGATGCATCACTGGAATTGAGGGCTCAGCCAATGGGTTGTAGCAGGATTTGAGACAGCTACTCTTTAAAGTAATCACCTATCCAGTCTATCTGTTACAGGAGGCATCAGAACAAGGCTGCATTATTACTTTTAGTAGCAATTTTCAGAAGATGCTTCGTTAATCTCTTCATGCTGAAAAAAGCAGGCAAGTTCAGGTTAAACAGATTATTTAATGCAGGCTTTAGAAGGGAAATATATATGCAGCTTGCAGCTACTGTTATAAAGCTGGAACTGAAACACAGAATAACTAACATGAACAAAACATGACTTCAATGGTCTAATACTGTTATGTACACAATAAAATAATACTTCCATAAGTGTAGATAAATAAGCAATTCAAAAGGAAAACACTTTTTAAAAGCATGACACCTTAAACTGCACTGACAGACAAATCTAGGGACTCAATATTTTTGTAATATATTAGAGCACATGCTGTAAAATGTTTTGATGTGTGCCAATAGATTAAAACATATTACTGATGGTACAACACAGCATTTTGAAACTGCCAATATTTTCACATTCGATAATAAGGAATTTTTCTTCTCCACTCAAAATTAAAGATATTCAACTTTGCATTTTTATAGCACATGAACCAACAAGCAACAACATTTTTCTACACATAAAAAGGGAGTTCAGCTTTAACATACACTGAGTGAGTCTTTTATTTCACCAAGGTCATTTTAGAAATATGCAAAGTCTGCAGCTAAGTGGGGAGCCTCCAGTGGCATGTTGTTCTACATGATACTGATATGAAAAAAAAAAAAAAAGACTCAATCAGGTTACTGTAAAGTCTGTAAAGGGGAAACAAGGAATAACTGAACTAGGAAACCTTATCTAACAATTAGCTAAACAAATGGAAGAAGAACATTAGCACAACAGTTTCCCTGAAATGTCTCAAGGTGCAAATTAAAAGTTTGTCATCCCTCCCCTGGTGTTTTTGCAAACTTGAAGATGGATAAAGGTAAACAAGCAGCTTTTCAAAACAAGGCCTTCGGTACTTGAGAAAACACTGGATTACTGAAGTGCAATCAGATTATTTCCAGGTCTCTAGTGTTCACAGTTCTGTCCAAAGAGCAAAGAGAAGAAAACATTTAACCATCGTAACTGTGTGTATACCACGTGCATCCATCATCACTGCCAGTTTACATCCAGGAGTGAGCACAGAACCACTTGGTCACTTACAGTCCAAAACCAGCACAGTAGGTTTTCTTTCTTTTTACAGGAATATTGGTTTTCAAAGTTATGTACGGAATTCTTAAACCGTATTATGTCTAAACATTTTCAAGTCCAAAATTAAAAGGCCACACTTCCTTCAGTAAAAAGTTAATGATTCTGATCACAACAGAATGTGATCAGCAGAATCACAATAAATCTGTCTATCTCCCATAGCCCAGTCCATCGTGGCCTCAAGGGAAGCCTCCATCAGGGTGTGCCCATGGGACTAAAATTCACAAGACGCAGAGTGACAGAGGAGACTCAGGAAACAATTCAGTCTACAAAAGTGCTACACTTTAATCAAAGAAAGTGCTACACATCACTGGAAGGAAACGTGGATAGCAAGGCTTGTTTTTCCACTAGTATTCACTTCAGCTGATCACACAGTCATTTATCCCATTGAGAGAGATCTCCTGTGAAAACGGCCCTTTGGGGTTTGGCTCCAGCACCAGAGAAGTCCAGTCTTACATAAACTGGTTTCCTGAAGCTTCTCTGACACACTATGCTTTACTGCATCAGGGCTTGGCTTCTCAAGTACATGTGGCTTGAGATAAAGCCCTGCCTCTTTCAGAAAATTCAGAATATTTTGTGTGTGTACAGCTTTATTACTCCTCCCAAAATGTAACACATCCATTTGTGGAATTTCAGGTCAGTGTCACCTGCCTCAGTGAAGTGAAAGACTATTCAACACTAAGTAGAGAGGACAGCTAATACACTGCTAAGAGTCTAAAGAGACCTTGTAAGACCACACAGGTCGGCATCAAAAAGTTACAGAACACACCTAGGAGTTCTGGAAAAGGAGTTCTGGAAAGCTCTGGTGTGTAGAGTTACATCAGACACCTTTTAAACTGTTAGTATCCTCAAAAGTAACGTGCCATTTAACATAGCTTAGGAAAACCTTAAAGTACAACAGATGAGCTTCAATGCTGTTTGGAACTTCACAAGGGCTCAGCTGTGTCTTTGGAAGAGCCTTAATGTTGGGCCTCAAAAAGTCCCTAAAAAGGCATCAGTTGGTGACTCCTTTTGACAGAATTCAAATTAAAAACACTAAAGAGCGAGCCTTCTCTCCAGTCTACACATTGGAAAAAGTGCCTTGAAAATAAGAAGCTGTAGGTGAGGCAAGGAGAGCAAAACATAAGGAAGTGAATTGCCTAGCCAGGGGAAAAGACAGGAAAGTCAGCTTGGATTACCTGATGAAGCATCTATTGGTTTGGTCAATGAATTCACTGCACCATCTTCCTCAAAAGCCAGTTTGGGACTAGAAGGTATTGTAGCAGCATCATTCAAGTTTTGATAACAGTTACCAGCAGAGATGCTGTCTGAGCTCAGTTTGGTTGACTTGGAATGTACTCCAACATCAATGAACTCCTCAAAAGTCCATGAACCAGATTTTCCATTAAGATTCTGAGTAAGTCCAATTGTATGATCAGTTTCATGAACACTCAACTTCCCCAAGTCATCGATAACCATTTCTTCTGCAGGATGGCTAGGAAAAAAAGAGATGGGTACTTGTATTGCAGTTTCCACATGTTTAACCTTTACACTGATTCCAGGCCAGACAATTACCAGTCTGCATACTCTGCAAAGCACTGACTATCCCAAAGGGCATTCCCAGACAAGCTCCAGCTGCCACACAGGATCTCCCCTCCAAGAGCCAATGGGGAAGAACAACTCAGCAATATATACCCACTTTTTACTATACTAACAGTTCTCAGGTAAGGTCTGGCTCTAGAAATCTGATGTAAGAAAGCAACAAGTTTTAAGCCTTGATCATTAAGTCTTGATTTTTGTAGTGTGCATTTTTCCTTTTTTTCTCCAGCTAAGACTTTGTGAACACAAACCTAAGTCTCAGAAGACCAGCAATATTTAAAACAGATTCAAAATCTAAACCCAAATTATTGATCAATTTTCATTCATTCTTAGGACAATCAAGAAAACGTCTTTATATTCCATCACTGGAGGAATGACATTAATTTATCATCACTTTAAGAAAGTGTTCACAATGTCATTTCTAAATCATTAGCATTTAGATGAGCAAATGGAACAAGCATCAGAGGACAGATTTTCCAGCAGTAGATGAAAACGCTTTATGTTCAAAAAATAAAATTTGAAATACTAAAAAACCCAAATTCCTCACTAAGGGAGGCTTCTGCATTGTATCTGGTGTTTCAGCACAACTGAGTGTTCTAGAGCTTTCTGCAGGTTATTCTTCCTTTTCAGTGTTATCCTTCTCCCTCTTGTTTAATGTTTTGTTAATGAGAAGAACTGCAAAGCATTTCAATGGAAAAGGTTTCAAGCCAATGTCAGTTTTTATAATCAACACTGCCATGTTGTTGGCTGTGTCTCACTTCTCAGCAAAGGCAGCATTGTTAACATGGTGCCATCTAAACAAACAATTATCCTGAGCTAACTGCTCTGTGTGAGGCTGTGAGCTGACAGCACATACCACCACATGCCTGGAGAAAGGCACACAGACACCACAAAGCCAGCAAGGTGCTGCAGACAGCACTGCATTTCATTTAAACATAGACAGAGATTTCTTGTGTGAGAGCTAAGTGCTCCCACAGTACAGCAGACTCACCTGGAATCCTTTAGTTCAGTCACAGACAGAGACCCCTCGTCACTTTTCAAGTCACTTCCATTCATGAACACTTCACTGGCCTTCAACTCTGACTCATCTTGTTCCTCGGATTCTGCAGAGATCATGCTTTGTGCAGTCTCTAAACAATCCTCTGCCTCCCCCTTGACTTTCTGGAGCAAGTCAACACCATTCAGCTTTCCTGAACATTTTGGGGGGAGTAGAAAAAATAAAATACAAGGAAAAAAAGAACTTGAGTAGCAGAATTGCTATTCTAAATGAATAAAATACCAGTGCCAAAATAACCTTTCCTAGCCAAAACCTGAGGCACTTGGCTACAATAGATTCATTTGTCTATAGACAAGCTGCCTACACCAACATGAAAATTGTTTTTCATCTTTAAAAATCCACTTGTAAAATGAAACCATGCTGCCTGCATTTCACTCTCAAATCATTTTGGCTGATTCTCTGTCCAAGAAGGGAGTCCTCCTGGCATCTCTGGGACTGGTGTCTCAGACCATCCCAGTACTGTTAGGAGTAACCTTTTCAACAGAGCTTAAACATAACTGAGACACTCACTGCCACCCAGGCCTAACTCATCCAGCTTCCTTACCTGGTTGATCAGTTTTCTCAAGACCCAACTCTTCCTCCTCTTCAATATCCTCTCCCTCCATCATCTCCGAGGCAGACTTCCCTTCATTCTGCAACTGAATTGCCGGAAGTGTTACTTGGAACAACTCCCTATCCTCTGAAGTTTCACAAATTCAGTCACAGCTCCCACACAATACCATTCTGTGCCTAGAAGTGAGGCCACATGAGTTCAAAGGCTCACAGACAACCAGGTCACCCAGCAACACATGCTCTGCTGAGCCAGAGCCTGTGGGACTCACTTCCACCTCCTACCTTTTATTCCTGAGTTCCTTTTCCCCTCATTTTGCCAAGGTGTGTGCTAAATTTTTATTGATTTTCAGCTATTTGAAGACTTGAATATTTGAATGTTCAAAGAAGAACAACTATTCCTCAATATGCACAATTTTCCACAAAACTTAGGTCACTGCATTAACAAAAATACATCCAGTTTACTGTAGCACCAGCAATCCAAAGAGAATCCAAGACTTCCTTTACGCAAACAGATGATGCCAGGAATCTAAGTTTTCTGGGGAAAAACAGTCCTGGCAGAATGCACAGAGTTAAAAAAAATCCATTACTAACCAGTGTTTGTTTAAAATCAATCTGGAAGTGATAACACCAGATAACAATGTGTCTATAGACCTTGAACAAAAATGTAACAAAGACTCTTCACCAGAGCAAGCAAAGCAGAATGTGTGCAATGGGAAGCTACTGGAAATTATTCTGGTGCACCACAACTTTGCACTTCCTGTGGAAGCCATTTTGTGTAACGATAACATAGGAAGACAGGATTCAATGCAAAAAGTGCTATTCTCTCATTATACAGATCCAAACAAAAAAGTACCTTGGATTCGTTTTGATCCGCTTTTCGTGTTCTTTTCATTATTTCTTCGATTCTCTGTTAAAACATGGAAAACATTTGCAATGACATACAGAGCTTTATTTATTTATTTCAGCATTCTGGTTCAATGTTTATCAATCGTAATATATTTTCATATTTCTTGAGTATACTATTTTAATCACTGTTTTTAAAGTTCACAAACCAGAGTTGGCAGTCTTTAAAAAAACCACACTTCTATTTAATTGCATCTGAGACCATTTGCCTGTTCATTTTAGGCTGAGAATTCAAAACAGGCTACCTTTTTTCTTTCAAGCCTTTCCTGCATATTTTGCTGCATAATCCTCTCTCTTTCCAGTCGCTGTCTTTCAGCCTCTTCTTGAGCTTTTGCTTCAGCTTCTTCTCTCTGAAAATAAAACAAAAAGAAGAGAGCACCCAGTGCATAACTCATTCCCAACAGTCAAAAGCAAAGCAGTTACAGATTCTGGTTCAACTCAGACGGCAACATCAGACAATCACTACTTAATATGACCACACATTACAACTAAATGTCAATTACTCAGCTACTGACATGAAATATGTATTACTATGACATTCAGAAACTGAAACTCAACTACATTGAGGTAATGCAAATGTTCTGAATGTTGCTGAGCTACTGAATGTTGTTGTTCAAACTATGCTTCAGGATGAACATTTGGCTAACGAGGACAATCTATAAAGTAACAAGACAGAAATTAAATTCTGAATGTGTCACGGTTAACTTAAAAATTTTGGCAGTCAGGTATTGCTACCAAGACACTTGGTACTGAACATCTTCTGTTCCTTCTATACTGGAAAATCTTTTCCAGTATGACTGGAAAGAAGACAGAAACATAAGTTAACACTCTGAGTAATTGTTATAAACAAACATTTAAAGAAATATCCAGACACATGGCAAAGCCATTCATAAGATACAGCTCTTTGAACACAAATAATTTCAATGTAAAACTGCTTTAGTTTTCAGAATTAATCTAATTTAAGGAAAGCCCACTTTCTGCAGAACAGCTCCCTTCAGTTCAAAGGATGCCTTTGTAAAGGCTACTTGCTGTGGAAGACTATTCAGCAACAGGAAAAGTAGACTTGGAAACACTACCAATCTTTCTTTGAGAAGAATCAAGAGTAAGCCAGATTACTTTCCAGACAGACCATCTCCTTGTAACTCATAGCAGTCCACTGGTAAAGTGGGCTCAGTACAAATGTTTTACATATGCAAAAGAGCATCCCTGATGGCTAAAAAAAATATTCCAAAATAGCTGCTTCTACCCACACTTGAATTTATTAAATGCTAGGAAAAAAAAATATAAATCACAGAAACCAGGGCAAGGAAAGGACCTACAGACATTCTCAAATCCATCTCAGACACGATGAACTCAGCTTTGCATCATGCCTGACAGAGATGTGTTGAAACCATTCTGTAAAAGAAAAATCAATGACAACCCTCTCAAAACCACAGCAGCAACTTCTTCCAGGAACACAGCTGGAGCCACAGACCTGCTGTTGAAGCTCTGCGAGTTTTTCCTGCTCTTCCTGCTCCCGGCGGACCCTCTCCTCCTCAGCTTGTCTTTGCTGTTCTTCGTAAGTCAGTCTCTTTTCCTCCTCCTGCTTCCGGAGCTCCTCCTCCCGTCGCGCTTTTTCCTCAGTTGCTCTCCTGGCCATTTCTTCCTCTCTGATTCTAGAGTTTCCAACGTACAGATTACTGGGTATTTATTTCTTTAAAAGTGTGCATGCACAAGAGATAGAGTGGGAAAGCAAGAAAGTTCTATGCACTCCAGTTAAAAAAATAACTGCACAAAGACACTTTCTGGTGTGGATTTACAAATGCCACCAACCAGACTTGTCAAAGGGAAAAACAGAACAACTTGGAAGAAATGATCTGTGAGTAAATGCTCTTTGCTGATTAAGTCAAGGCAGGTTGTTCCAATAATGGAATGTTTGACTGAGAGCTGGATTAAGCAACAACCATTTAATAAAAACCATCTGCAACCATGACACGAATGAAGCTTTTAATCACTGTCAAACATAAATTTAGTGAGATTTCCTAAAAGACTGTTTCTTCTATAGCCTGAATTCAGAGATACACTAAAGGTGTACACTGCCAGCAGACATACAGAGCAGATCTGATGGCATATTTCTGGTAAAACACCTAGAGCGGATTATATGCAGGTTTCTGACAGTTTGATATCCACAATGGGGAAACAGACAAAATCTGATGTTCCACCATGTTCATAGAAGCAGAGAGGTGACCCCTGATCTGGAATAAAGTTAGTCAGCACTAACTTAGCAATTTAATTTTAACAATTTCTATGCAGTGAACCAAATGCACACTGATTTAACACTTTGAATTACTTCCCTGCAACATTCCTGATTGATCTTTCGTATCACTGAAGTGAGATTTAAGGTACCATCAAACCACTGCCTAAGATGATCAAATGAAAGTTTAATAGAGAGAGGTCAACTCTTTCAAATTAAATACAAACAAACCAAACACAAGTGGTGCAAAAAGCACATTCTACTTTTGAAACAAAAGCCCCACTGGTGACTGGAAGGAAAAAGAAGCAGTGATTTCACAGGGACGGGGCATTACATATATACTGAGATATAACTGATGTTACACACAGCAACCTGTCCCAGATTGTTGCCAGTGCCTCTCAGCTTCAGGAACTGGATTAATATTTGCAGGAACTTAAATGAAAGCTTAGAAAACATACACAGCTGGAGTGCCCTTTCCAACCACACCCCACCACTGAAAGCATTCCTTCCTTCCCCTCAATTGTTACCTTTTTTCTTCCTGTCTCTGAATTCTTTCTTGGTCTTCACGCTCTCTTTGCTCCCGTGCCAGACGTCGCTTCTCTGTCAGGATTTTAGCAGCTTCTTCAGCTGTAGTGGTCCCTGCTACTGTTTTGCTACCTGATTCTGCAAAAGTTAAAAGAATTTGCTGTTAGAAAGCTCCAGTAACTTAAAATTTAGGAAGGTGTTCTCGCTGTGAGATGAGATCTTACGGCCAACTGATTCAGTATCTTTTCAATCATTGCTCATCACACAGAGAGTGCACCCTTACCTGAAGACCTACAAGAGCCAAAGGGGAGCCCTGAAGTTGCAGAGTCATGATATCTCACTGACACTGAAACAGTAACAGGTGATTTCAACAGCGATCCAGCCATATTCTAGATGATGCTCTTAAAGATACTCTCCAATTATAACAGCACTTAAAAACATGTCCCTGACAAGACACCCTTATTTCTGTAATGCTTGAATACTGAAAAGAAAACTGAAAAAAATACTGCTTTAGGAAATATCTTTAACTTTCTTCTAATAAAACTGAGTGCACATGACCCTAAAGAAGAAATTCTCATTCTTTTCTTTTTCTTCTTTCATAACATTAACATTCATGCCTTTATATTTATAGAGTATCTTAGGGTGCAAATAATCGTCATTTTATCTGGCCCTGAAGGCACATACTAATGACTTCAGTAATACCATATTTCTATACATTAGCAACAAATCTATTTCCAATTTACATGGAGATCAAAACAGCTTCAACCACCAGGCGAGTAGATCTTTGCAGGTCCTGCTGTTTATGTTTCTTCATGACCTGACTGGTGTTATGGTGTCTGCACATCAGAGACACTATTATAAATTACCATTAGGAAAAAAGTCAAAACAGAACCATCTTGCCATACAGCTGCTCTCAATATATATATTGAAAGAACTCTGATTTCTATCAGTTATTGCCATTCTCTAGAAATATTTCTGTTTGAATGTGATTTAAGAACTCATCATCTGAATATTCAGAGAATTAGCTCTTGATGTCAGCCGAGCAGCAGCAGCATAATGTTGGTGAAGACCTGCCTTTTTCCTGAACATTTCACTAATTAGCACATACATGTTTGCTTAACATTCATAAAGCCTTCAAGTCAAGGTAATTTTAATGAACTATGACATCAGGGTTTGACCACTTGTTTTGCTTCTGACCTGAAGACAAATCATTGAAAACACAATGTCATCAATAGGAACTTTGATACCTGAAAAGCTGCATAGGCCCCATGGACACATAATCACTACCTGCAGCTGCAGGGTATAATTACACAGAGCAAACTCTCAGCAACTGAATCATGGCTGTCTTTCGTGCATAAAAATTGCTCTTGCAGTCCTAGGAGAAGCATTTCAGCGCTGATGGAGTGCAGGCACAGAGTGTTCTAACATTTAGATTTATCCAAAGCTGAGAAAACACCACCTTCCCAGACAACACATTGCTTCTGATTTGGGAAAAAGTTGCAGTCATGTTGGTACTAACAAAAATCAGCCACAACTGTTCCAAACTTGAACTCAGTCAAAAGGGGTCCTCCTCCTCCTGAGCAAGAAAGACCATTTTGCATTTATAAAAACCATTAGCAGATCTGCCTATTCAAGACAGGCAAATGCTTTTCTTCCTATATTTTGTAACTTAATAGGTTTCATTTACTGTCGCCAGTGTACAGCTATGGAGAAGTCAAAATGTCTCTCTCTGCCTCTGCCACATGAGTGTTCTTTCTGTTCAGACTACTCCATTTTTACAGCAGAGGCCATTTTTTTGTTGCACATTTGCAGTCTCTCCCAGTTGTATCAAATCTGGTTAACATTTAATGTCAGGTTTAACCTATTTCCCCTCCTCAAAACTGAACCTAAATAAGACAACCTAATGCTCAGCAAGAAGTCTAAAGGTTTTAGACTTTTAAGTTCTAGGTTTACAACATGATAATGACAGCTTAAATATGGTATCTGGTACTGACAGAAGAAAATTAGTCACAACAGTTCAGAACACTGCAGATATGGAAACAACGGGGGGGGAAAAACAAAAGAAAGGGTTGGGGACCTTCCCACTGCATTTTCACTTCTGCAGTTTTACTGATGCTTTCCATATGGGTACTTCAATATTGTTTTCATCTCCATGTACTCCTGTACAGCCTGTTTCCATAGAGCAGGACATGAGACTTCCCAACATGACTGCTAGCACACCTTAAAAAAATTCTGACAGTCTTTTACACTCAACTTCCTTTTCCTTGTACTCCTAGTCATTACTGATAAGAAGAGTCTTTTTATCAAAGGACCTTGTTGGAAGGGAAGGGGAAAGAGAGAAATAGGCAAGAGAAACAATCTCTGAACACTTGCAAAATGTAGTACTAGCTGGATGGAGGGAACATTCCAACAGATTTCAAGGTAAGTAATTAATTCACAATTAATTTAGGAATTATATTTCAAAGTCTTCAATACCCAGATACAAAATGTGAGGCTCCATGATAGTTTATTACCTATCATCACACATAAGGTGAGAGCTCATGAAGGAGCACTTCTTATGCTTTAAGTTGAACAAGCCTTTTAATTCTCAGAGAAGCTGCGAGAGGCTGCTGCCAGAAATGACAACTGCTCCAAGTCACTGAAAAATAAAAAGTGTTTTACTGCAGAACAGTATATTGCAGTAGGAAGACACAAAAAACAAGACAAAAACTTGATTGCTGTCAGCAACAGGCAAACAAGTTCAGTTTGAAAGAGAAGAGATGGGATGAATGTACAAGTGCACAAAGCTGAAATTAGGCTAAACCTACAAGACCTAGAGACTGATTCGCCACATGCCATTCACTGGTGTGCTCTGACTTCAGAAGCTGTCTGGGATAGGGAATTGCACCAACCCACGAGGTGAACTGCTCACATAGATGTGTAAAATGAAAATTGCCTTGAAAACTGAAAGCAACTTTTTCTTTTTAAGAAAAAAAAATTGCCTCACATAGCAATATTGCAGTATAGCAAAAATTCAAAGAGAGAAATGAAATCATCTCTTATGTTGAAGAACATGCCCACTACTTCCTTTGGTTTTATGTGTCAAAGAAAAAGAGCTTTTCCCAGCCTCAGTAGGAATCACTATGAAGATGAGTATCTGAGATTAGAAATAAACTAAAAGGGAAGCAGATAAACTGGGTTAATACAGTTTCAGAAGTCAGTGTAGAGAGGAGACAGATCAGGCATCCAAGGAAAAAGGACAGATATTCTTGTTCCAGAACAGCTGGAAGATACAGGTCTCAGACACATTGTTATGGAGGCTTACTGATGACAACCCACTGATGACATTGATCAGAAGTGATGATGCTCTGAGGCACATAAGACATTTATCAATAGTATGGCAGCACATCAAGGGATGGACGTTCTGACTGCAAAGACAAAGGACGTGACACCAAAGACGGATGTGTGACTTCGTACAAACACCTCTGACAGCCAGGCTTTCTTCCGCAGGAACACATGCCCAGAGAGCTGTACCATGAGTTCTTCAGCTGAATGACACTTCTTCACATCCAACATGAGCAGTGTCAGGAGGAGTCTCAGAAGTGGCAGCAGAGAACAGCAGCAGCCGAGGAATGCACACAGGAACCACACATGCAGTAACGTGCAGCAAGCACATAGTCCCACTTACCTGGTGTATGGGGGATTCACTCCCAGTACTGCCCACTGGCTGTAACTTACATTCTAAAGATCCCTCCTTTTCCTGCCAAGGGTCCCCTAAGTCCTCCTCCACAGAGAATTGCCTGCCAGACTTCACCAGAAGGCTCTCCCAGATTCTGTCAGAGACGGCAGCTGGCATTTCTCCCAGTGAGGGACAGAGGCTGGGCTCACATGGCATAATGAAGAGGACTAGGACACTAATTGCTTATCCAGTATACGGCTCTCCTTAATCTACCAGGATTAATTTCTCAGTGTGACTTGTGAACTGATCACTCTTCCCAAGGCAGCAGTGATTACACATTCACTGGAACTTAGGCCAAGGCAGCGTTTGAGCGTTGTGAAAATTCTCTCTCAGCCTGTGATGAACAGGAGCTGATTTTGTCCTCCAAGTAGGTCTCTACAGGAGCATTTTAAGAACTACCAACTGAACTGAAAGACCTTTGTGTAGTTTAACTAGTGACTTTATAAACCTAAGCTAGTAGATCCCTCAGCTAGAGCAGCTCAGGTCCAAAAGGCAAAGAGGATTTCTGCTTTTCTTAAAATTACAGTACAAGTAGTAATATTGAAAGCTCCTGACTTAAATCTCCCAAGTCAAATAAACTAATTACTGCATTAAAATTCACATCCCAAAGTCATACCATGTAAAATTATTATATAATCAGCAATGAACAGCTTCTGCCTTAAAGCATCCTGCCCTCCACTGCTCTGCCTCACAAGTCAGTTGTTTCCCCTGCCCTAGCACACACTGGAGCGGCCTCGAGCAGGAGTGAGTCAGACACTGAGAAACACCCACCTTCTTTGGTCTTTGTGCTAGCTGCTCCTGCATCCCTCTCCAAGGCTATGGAAGCACCTTGTTCTTGTCCTATTGCCTCTGTGCTCTTATCCTTTGGTTTGCTCTCTGCTTCAGTTTTCTTTTTGGTAATGTTTATAACACCTGGTGTGAGAGATGGACGTTGGATGGGTGCTGACTTAGAGATTGGAGTAGGAGATGGTGGTCTTTGTTTCGACATGCCAGGTGAAGGTGGGCGAGTCTTCTGTCTGTTGAAATAAAGAATATTTTTCAGAGCTAACGATGAAAACCTCAACCACGCATCTGAGGACAGCAGTCTCCTTTGTTTAGTTTATATTACATACCTCACTTTTAAAAATAAATCCACCCACAAACTACTGGTGCCTTCGCCATAAAATTCAAACCAGGATTCCAAAACACCTTAGGCACCCAGACTTGCTACTTGTGGGCTAACATCAAAAGTGGACTGCTAGCCCCGATCTCCATTTACTCCTCATCTAGGATAAACTTCATGATTCCAATCCAAGAAACTTCCTACACTAATATAGGTGGATCAGTTTATTCAAAAGCTTGCAGGCCTCCTGTTGGTTTTAGTACAAAGACTGCACAGAAAATTACGGTGTGTTTTGTCTGCACAACAAAGACTGAAGTAAAAGCTGCATCCCTACTGTGGGAAAAGGAAATCTGACCCAAAATGAAGTCTTTCCTGTACAAACAAGGGATAGCACAGGTCATCCAAACTCTAACAGCTCAGCTGTCTTGAGACAGGAAGCAGCCTTCATTTTGTGTTGAATAAAAGGTGTTTACATACACCTGACTGCAGAAGGGGTTTAACCTGGACAGGTACCTGACTGCAGAAGGGGTTTAATCAGGACACATACCTGACTGCAGAAGGTATTTAATCCGGACATGTACCTGACTGCAGAAGGGGACGGAGGACGCTTCACCAAATTAGCAGGAGAAGGGGATCTTCTACGGGCAGACACAGATGGTGAGGGAGGGCGCCTCAAACCAGAACCGAGGGATGGTTTTTCTGTCTCTGATTTCTAGAGGATACACAAAGCCAAAATACTGCTGACTCTTTAGAATACATTGCAGAGAGAGGAGCTGCGATTCCAACAAACAAACAAGTTCTCAACAAGATGCACTTTGAATTTCTTTTATGTTCCAAAACACAAACCTGGTCTGTGTTTAATTTTTACATAAATTAAACTTTGGGAACCATAAGCAGCAAACAACATGCCTTCAGGATACAAGAGAGATCAAATATCATAAAATTCCAATTTTATTTTAATACTGTATATTTTTTAGGCAAATGCTATTGTACATTTCAGTAATGCTTACTGAAAGCAGCAGCAAAGAGGTAAAACAGGATCCCATCCTGAGCTGTTCCAACCCCCCGGATTAATAGAAACTTAATTCCTATGAGTTTTCAACAAACCTGGGTTGAATCAGGTGAACTTGCATCAGATGAAGGTACAGAGGACTTCAACCTGTCGATGCTACGGCTGCGCACCGGCACTTTAGGAGCTGGGACTGGGGAACTGATGGAACTCGCTGAAGCTGAACGAGGACAGAGGTGAGATTCTATAAAAGTTAGGAATTTGACAAGACAAAACAAGAACCAAGTGCACAGCATAAGAACAGGAGAGAAGGAAGAGGGAGAAAAAGAGAAAGAGAGATTGTGTGTGTTAGAAACCATACAGGGAAACACCGCAGGCAGTGCACAGTGCAACGGGTCATGGACAGACACCACCACCACACAATTAGTACTTGGGAAGCAACAGCACCAAGAATAAAACCACTCTGAAAGCAGCAGTCTGGAGTAGATAAAAATAAAATGCTTTTCCAAAAATGGACCAAATTTGCAGTACACTAGCATTATTCTAATTTTAGTCAAGTTGCATTTGATCACAAATGCTTCAGTTTTAATGGCTTAGCATCTTTCCTGACAATTTCTTCATGACAAGTTCAGATTTTAAGCACGTTTCCTCTATACTCAAGAAGGAAACCTTCCTTCTTTTCAAAGGTGGTGTAAAAGAAATCTATCAAGAGAAAAAGGGTAACTATTTAACTACGATACCTTTCCTATCTGAAGTGTCAATCTCTTCATATATAAGATATTGAAATAAATTTTCTTATTACTTTTTTTACTAACATGATCATAGACAGATAAGCACATATAATGCAAAAATATTCTAAAACTAGATATTGGATTCTTCTATAATTCAAATAAATTGTGACAAATGCCAGCACTAAGTTTTGTAACTTTATGGAAAATACATTTTATTTTTGTATTTGCAGTATTTGTGCAAGGAGACCTGCATTCTGTTTGTGCACAGGTTGTGCTAAAGCACAGGTACTTTTCTACTGAAATGAATAAAGTACCTCTAAGTAAACTTATAAAAACGTATCTTTAATTCAGCAATAGTGAGTGTCACATGTTAACAGTAACAGAAAAAAAGATGGTATTTCCCCACATGACATGAACTTAAGCATTCATGGTAAAATAAAAGCAGCACATACACAGGTGTGTAAAAATATGACTATTGACTACAAACCAAAAAATAAAAACTGATTATTAGAACAGTGTGGAAATGTCACCATTACTGACAAGGACAAAGTGAAGTGGTGTAAGATAAAAAATAAAGATGGGATAACATACTTATGAGGAAACAAGCAAAACTGGGAACACAAGTTGTAAGGTAAAAGAGGAGAAAGGACTCCACACTGGTTCTAGAGATGCATTTACTGGGACATTATTAATTAACCAGTAACAACTCTAGGACATGTGGGATGCAGCTAGGGGGGCTTGCCCACAATGCAAATTCCTGCTCTAGTACTAAACTGAGCCCCAGAGTGGACATATCAGCTCAGTCTGGACCAATACAAAATTGCTTGAGTCAGCCAGGGTTTCTCTATTCAACCAGTTATACCTTGACTTCTACTATCAGTTGAACAAAGCCAGCTCAAGGTTCCCTTTACTTAACCTAAGGTAACCCTATTGTCATGTTCCTGTAAGAGTTTCTTCCCCTACAGAAATTTAAGTTTTGCACTCTGAAATGTGGGGTTTTTTTTCCTTTTATTACCTAGTACTGCTCTAACCAGAATGTCTCATATTGATTTGAGGGTACAAATGCAGACCTCTGTCAGTTAAAAAATCCACACACAGAAGCGCCAGAACGAACACCAGCACTTGGTTCTCTGCAGAGCAAGTAAACCAGCACCGGAGTTTAAAAGCCAGTATTATTCTGTTTTTGTAAAGTAAACATGCAGCACAGCATATGAATTGGGTATTAATGACCACAGAAAATACTAGGTAAGTAGTATTACACACAACCATGTATTAGCTATCTGATTCAGACCTAAGTGTAGCACAGTTAGCAGCTATCATCTAAGTTCTTGCTTGAAGAGCAACTGCATAAGACTTCGAGGCTTTGCTGCCCTCCTGTTACCTGAGGGGTCCTGTCCATCAGCCGACAAGGTAGCAGCACTTTTACTCCTAGCTAGGGAGGCCTGTGTGGGGGCGAGGAGGCGGCTGATTACGCTACTGTCCAGGGGACTGAGCTGGGAGCGACGAGCTGAATGACAGGAACAAATCAAAAAGGATCCAACATGAAATCATATCATGGAAAAGACAAGCAGTACAAAGCAAAAGAAGACAGAGCATTGTTGCAAATCATTACGGTTTTAGAAGAACAATACTGAAGTCATGGAGAGGGAAATCCAAACTAAAAGCACAGAAGGGTTAAACACTGCAATCTCTTATGTTGCACTTCATGTTCCTGCCTCGCTTAGTACAAGTCATTTTAATGCACAGAGACTGGCACGTGTGCAACAGAGGTGAATGCTGAATCCAGCCAAAGTATGAGACCTTTTTGACTGAGCTCTTCAGAGCTACATTCTCTAGACTGCAGGAAAGGCTGTTTTGACAAAACGAACAGAAGACTTTCAAGTCAAAGTGAGGCAGTTATGGTCAAGCATCGCCTGCACACACAGATTCACATGGACAGCACCCATCATTCTCTCATACAGGAAAGATTCTGAAGCAGAAATAATTTCAACTGTTGGCAACAGCTACTAAAAAGGAAAGTTTCAGAATTGTTAACTCAGAGGGAAAAAACATGTTAGAGAAGGTGTTATTCTTCAGGTTTAGGAGGAGCTCCTAGGAAAGAGGTTATTTGTAACCTAGTGGGGAATACGCAGACCAAAAGAGACTGAAGTGAGAAGAGGTTTCTTCCTTCTGCATGCACATGGTTTATATCAGAAGCAGGAACAGAGAAGTTGCTTTTAAACTGAATAATGAAATGGGACTTAAAAAAGCAAAGGTAAGATTTAACTAAGAAGTGAACAAATCAGTGACATTTTTACCATTTCTGACACGCAAACCTACCAGCTCTCAAATACATTGCTCTCTTAAGCAGAGAGACTTGTTGCTATCTGCTTGCAGTGCTATTTAACAAAGGCCTTCTTAAAGGATTTCTTTTTCTGTCCAAAAGTAAAAAATTAACTTTTACCATTTTATGTTTTACACTGGGTAACTAAAAAGCCATTAAAAAGTCCTAGAAATTTAAGAACCTAGGAAACTAGTGAAATTAAGCCTATTCAAACTTTAAAGGCTTTAAAAAAAAAAACCAGTTTTATGAAACAACCACCTGGTTTTTCTTCCTTTTTCACTTTTTCTAGCTCTGGAGAGGACTGGAGTTTACTACTCATTCTACTCAAAGATGTGCTCCTCTTCTTTTCTGTTCCTCCTAGAGACCAAGCGTAAGGAAGATTATTTTTAACAAGATATTTTTATATATGATTTTCTAAATTGCCATCCCATGCTTTCCTTTTACTAATCAGCTAAAACCATCAACGTATCATTATGAAGCACTATTTTCTCATGATCTAAATGGTTTGGCTACTATTTGTCTGCTTTTCTCCCACCCTTCCACTTTTCAGAGGAATAAGGCTGGTTTAGAGACAGTTACCCAATATCTGGCACTGTAATGTGCACAACGGTATTTATGCCACAGTGCACAGACTGCATGAATGCCTGAGTGAAAACATTTATAATGGAACTGGGATATGGTTTAAAGTCATCTTCAAATATCCCATTTATTGCCTCCAAATTCTCAAAACAAACTTGTTTCTAGCACCTTTCTGTTCCACCTGCGAACCTTTGGGTGCTGACTGCTGGGAATGTAGAGGAACTTTGTTATTGAGTCTGTTTAATGAGGCACTTCTCTTTGTGGTACCTGGAAGTGAAAGTGAATGGATTAATTATGCTGAAAAGCCCAGAGGTCCCCTCCAACACCTACCCCACTTCCCTAAGAGAGAGAAGAATGATTAAGTCACTTTATAATACTGAATTCTTCAGAAGCAGAAAAACTGGATCAGGGAAGAATCACTTTATATAAAGCATTATTTCTTATATTTCTGCATGTTTCTGATCACAGCAGCAGGATGTCAGTCACAACAGATTCTTGTTTGACCTACTGAGGCCATATTTGTACACTTTTTAAAATACATGACAATTTTAAAAGGCAATTGCTCACATTCTCTATGAGTATTAGTGAGCCTAGAATTAACACAGAACACTGTGTTAAGTGGAGATACTCCACTGATCCAGGGCAAGCATCATCTTCTCATTTCCACATTCTGCTCCTTCGCCCTCCCAGGCACACATGCACGACAGAAGCAATCTGGTTCATTCTGTGACTGTATTTAATGTCCTCTGAATTTACTCATCTTTTTACCAAACAGACATTTCTCCCCGAGTGTCGGATTCAGAGCACAGGATCACTCTAAGTCAACCTCTACATCCTGACCATCTTTTGGAGTCCTGTCCAAATTTGTTTTATTGTAGGCCGCCTAAGAATATTTTCTCCAAAGTGACTACAGATTCACAAAGGATTTCAAGGTATGACAGTAAGTTTGAAAGCAATCCCAATTAGTTGATAATTAGTGACTTCCTTTGTAAGCTGTTTAATTTGTACTTTACAGGCCTGCTTCTGACTCATACCCAGAGGCGAACCCTGCAGACACATAATATATAAATATAATTTAAAATCACAAGCAGCCTCCAGTGACTCAGAGCCCCTGCCAGTATAGATATAGTCACTGATTTCCCCACCAGGCATACAGTGTATGAGCACAAATTTTTCTGCTGCATCACCTTCCAACACAAACCAGCAAAACCACCTTTAGCTGTGTCTGTGTCAGGGATTCTTCTAGCAGAGTTTGCTTGATCAGAGGCTGCAGACCGGCAGAACACTGCAGCACAGACCTAGATGAATCCACTTTTGAATTAAACAGCTTTTAGCTAATTCATCATTTTAGAAAAAAACAAACAAAAAAATGAGAGCAAAAACCTCCATAATTGTGATACAGGCAGGTTCCCATGAAATTCTGGGAAGATGCCCCATAAGGAAATCTCATGCTAAAACAAGCCAAAATACGTGCTCCTACAAATAGCTTTTATTTATCTTAACAAGTAGATGAGGACAATTCCTTGTAAAAATTAGGTTTATTTTTTTCCTTCCCACTGGCAATCAAATGACTGAAGCTGTCTAACAGAACAAGGCAAACTTTATTCTTGTACTATTCCTATTTTGCTGAAATTCTAGGGTGTGAATTAAGGCATGCAAATCCATAGAGATGACGGGAAATTATCTGTGAATCATTCACCAAGATTTGACTTTAGTAACAGAATTACAGAAATAAAAAATAAAAAACCAGCAATTTTTACCGTTGCTCTTCTCCTCTAACAGAGATCACATCAAGGGGGTCAAAGCCCTGAACAGTCAAGCTGGATTAACAAATTACATGAAATGCATCTGAGATCAAAATATGAAGTAAATCACACAGGAGGGGAGGAGGGAGGAGTTTCATTCCACCTCCTGTCTCCTCCCTGGCCCCAGTCCAGCAGTGCCCTGCTCCCAGCAGCCACACACCCACACTTACTTCGATCTGAGGCGTTTAAAAGTGCTGCAGATGACGAGAGGCGTTTGCTCACAGCAGCCTCTGCCTGTTTGAGGTTGGCTGTGGAGGGCGAGCGTTTGCTGGCTGTGGAGAGAAGTGATAACTTTAGAATTCGCCTTCATACTGAGCCTTTCACACCTTGCTGAGAGCTCACTCTCCAAGTATTACATCCTGAAAGCTATTTCCGCTTTTGTTTAATGAGAAACACAAATGATTTTGTTTTCCTTCGAACAGGCTTGATACCATTAGCACCAGTTGGGACAGGCACAGAAAAGGTAAGAGTTTAGTGGAGTCATGCCAGGATTTATGCATATGTGTGCAAACAAGGGATTTTTAAACCCTGTGCCCCTAACATGTAAATACAAAAGCTACTGAGGTTGTGTGTTGTTACGAGACTGGCAAGACAGAGAAAATAACAACAAAATCTGGAAAACGTTTTTCTTTATTTCTGTCACACAGGTATGTCAAAACAGTTTTTTAATCACTAGTTAATAAATCCAAACCAAAACAAATTCTCTTGGAGAAATACAACCAAGTCCTGAGGAAAGGCAAGAAAGCATTCCTATTTCTGATTGCTTCACAAAGGTTGTTGTACTTTAGAAATTGCCTATTTTTCTCTAAAAACTACTCAAGTTAATGTTTCATATCAAATCTGAAATTCTTTGGTAAAAAAAACTGCCACAAGAGGCTTTTTTTTTTGGTATGTGTATACAGACACATATACACACATAAAAATCACATCTCGTGTGGCAGAATCCCAAGTTTATTACAAGGCACATAAATACCTGCTTTTTAATTTCAAATAATGTACTTTCAGGATGAACACTACTCCAGAGTGTGAAAGACTTGGAAAAGCATGTACCTGTTGCTATAGAAACTCAGTAAGCAGAAAACATTAATGTACATAGAGTGGTGCGGACCAGCATGACAAACACATGAAATTCTATACATCTAACACAACTAATCGATTTTACTGACATACTGGACAGCAAAGATGATTAATCTGAACTCATTAGTGCATAACTACCGAAGGACACAGCAGCACTACTCACCACAGAGGCAGCATCTTTTCCCTTTGCCAGCATGCTACAACAGCCCCTCATAGCCAGAGCCAGGACATAAGGATTCCTATGGACAGCCCCATGGGGAAGCTCTTGTGACAGTGAACAAGAGCAAAGTCCCCATGGGATAAGAGGGAGAGAGGGAGATCTACTGTATCTAGTTAAGAAATGAAGATCTGAGCTTAGTGGATGCTTTCCCAATATAACAAAAAGAAGGGAAAAAAAGGGGGCATTTTATGAATGGAGTCTGAGAACTGGGATAACTAAACAGCCTTAAGAGGTTTTATATACAAAAATCAGGAAACTCATAATTCATGTATTCGGGTGTTTTTGAAGAGGAAGGCTACCCTCTAGTGTCTGCTCTTAAAAGGAAATCCTGGCTCCTGCCTCAACTCAGCTGAGTCCAAGGCCTCCTAACATCACAGAGACACTTCACACACATTTCTCTTGGTTCAATTTAGCATTTCAGCACTTGCATGAAATCTGAGATTTGGTCTATCACCTACTGAGACCTGGGTAAAGAGGTCAATGCTTTTTTGATCAATATATTTGCGAGATCAGATGGCCTCAACTTTTTCCCTACCTCATTCACAGAACAGCTTCTGCAAATTTTAAAGGTCTTTTCACTAGAAAATAAGCTTTAGAAAAGGGACAGGATATTCCTGAGCCAGTCAGTCTGGTTATGTAGTTATTTATGAAACATCATTTGAAAAAGTATCTCAAATATCTTTTTTGGGGGAAAGTTAGAAAACATTCATCAAGGGGTTTGAAATCAAAGCAGCACACAGCCCATGTGACACCAACTTCTCTATTTTTCTAATGCAAGGGGGAAAGCAAACTGCAGCAGTAGAGCCAAAGAAAGCATGTCTGCCATGCAGCAGGGCTTGAAACTGGGCAAGGAGCTGGGAAACATGGGATCTTAAGAAAATCACTCAGAGTGAGGAGCTTTCAATCCCCACAGGGTTTTGCTGAGAGAGGGTGCTGCAGCACTGCCTGAGGCTGGATAACATTAGGCTACATAAAATAAGATTAGCTATCTCTTACTTCCTTCCAAATTTCTACTAGGGCAAGGAAGCTCTTTATTTAGCAAGGACAGACGCTGGCAGCCCCATTTCTATTCTAATACTACGTCTCCAATCCTGATGCACCTGAACCTCTACTTCTGCTCAGCAGGCACCACTAAAACACCCCCTTTACCAGGACTGTCATCAAGGATGCTTTATTGCACAGCCTTGCCATTTCTCTTGGAAGACCCACAGCCTGCCTGTTTCATCTTAGCACTGACAGCAATGCCACTAATGTAACATCTGACTCTGGGGCTTTCATCAATTTTTACATTTCACCATCACCAGGATTCCTGCTGTGGTCTCATGAATCACACTCAACATCCCACAGAACTGCTGATGGTCAGGGAAATGTTCCATTACATGGGCTTCACTTTCCAGAGCACACTATCACCCAAAACTTCTGCTTTGCCACTCAATGTTCCTAAATATCACTGTTGACAGACCCAGTTCATGGGAGCTATACCTAATTCTGCATTTTTTTTGCACAGCAATACAATAGACAAGAATGCCTTTTGTCATAAAATAATTAAAGAATATTTGAAATCAGTTCCCCAAATGGTTCTCACTTTAAGAAATGGGGCTTTAATCCCAAATCTGCCACAGAATTTGAGTGGAAATATAATATTGCATTGAAATTTGCTCTAGACGTACAGTTAGAGAAGGTGCTCTATTCAGCCACAATGATGTAATGGAGCAGTGCTCATATGGTGTCATTTTTCAGAGTTAAAAAAAGGTAATTGTTGTCTTTCCAGAAATTACGCAAATATAAGACAAAATGGACCATATAAGGATTTTTTAGAAAGCCAGCTGGACTTAAGTATCCCACATGGCTTGGGTAGATTTTTAATAATAAATAAGTAATGAGCTCTCAAAGTTAAAAATAATTACCCTGAAATAGGAATAAATATGACAAATGTAAAACCAGTCATGGTTCCACATTATCCACTCCACACATCATAGTTTCATGTTTGAAACATTAACACAAAATCAAACACAATTTTAAAACAATGTGGGTGCACAAGGATTTGACTAGGACATTGCATTATCCGTTTATCTCCATAGCAATTTTTATCTGTTTATCTCCATAGCAATTTTTTTCCAGACTGCTGCCAAGTTATCCAAATTGATCTACTGTTGCTGAACTATCTGCATAGTTACTTTATTATGCATAAGTCACAGTTTAAGCACTTATTATTATGTCAGGAGCATTTGTGTTGGAAGATATTTTATCTTAAATGTGCTTCAGCAGCACTGAAGATCTTCCTCCACAACGAAAGGGACAGACAAGGCTCATTTCCTCACATAAAACAGGAGAGTGCAAAGAACATTATTTTGTGTTTGTTAGTAGAATAAAACCCGGCACTTTCTTAAATGTGTAAGGCAAATGTGATTTTCCAGTTTCAAGCTTAAATGGTATTTGGTAGTGTGAGATACAGTAAATGGATATGTAGCCAAGGAACACATGTAAAGCAGGTAAACCAACCCAGCCAAACTGGCTGATTTTGGAGAAAATTAGGGGCTCATGATGTGCAGGGTAAGGGAAGAGAAAAGTTAACTAAAATAGATATGCTTCTGCTGTGTTGCCAGAGTAGTTAAATCAGAGTCAGACCTCCACTGCATTTTCAAGTCTCACTTGTCTGTGTCACAGACAGCTGCACTGCATTAGTAATGCTGTGGGCACGCACAGACTGTCAGGATTCAGATTCAGCTGGGTCTCAGCTGAGAGTTTTCATCTCAAACTAGCTACAAGAAATAATTTTGCTTATTAAACAGACGTATCAGTGATCCAAAGCATTTCTATGAATGGCTCAGTCTGGGCACTGGAAAGTGCCAGACATCTAATGAAAACACACTTAACGTATAGAATTATCTTTAGTAATTTGGACAGTCCTGATTTTGCAAAACCCTTCATGGAAAAAGTATCAAACTGCACAAGAGACCCACTCCCTTTCACAAAGTTTCAGCAATATATAATTTGATTTTGCAAATGTTACTTCAACTGCTGGTAAAACAAAGCAAGAAGGAAACAAAACCAAGCCCTACCATACACTTTTAGCAAATTAGGAAGCAATGAAAGGGTCTGAAATTACCCTGAAAACCCCCAGATCTTAGACTACTGAACTAATTTATATTCAAATACTTGCCACTAGGAATTTCTCTTCTCCCTGTGCTGTATCCAGACATCTTTAAAAACCCAAATGCACATAGCCTTTCCCTGAAAATTCTGTCAGGATGCCATGACTTATGCTGTAGTTGAATTAGCTGGGAGGGATAGCCAAAATGAGGGGAGCTGCTTTCTACTTAGGGACCACATTTGTTGCACAGCTGGCCAAGATCCAGGAAAAGATCTGTAAGAAGATGGTTTTCCTTAGTTTGAGAAGAAGACAAGTTTAAAAGGTTAGTAGTGAGTGTAAAACAACAGAAAAATAAAATTTTAGAAATCAATACCACCAGTTCCACCTTCATCTGTGCTCTGTTGTTCTGTAGAAGAAGAAGGTTTGTAAGTTAAGTCACAAGGACAAATAGCAAAAAAATGCAAGTTAACCAAAAAATGGAGATGCTGCATATCATAATGACAACTTATATCACAACACTTTCAAACATGTTACAAACACACATTCAAGCTGACAGAAAATGACAGTACTAAAACACACTCAGTACAATTCCACCAATACAGAAGACAGGCTGAATTGAAGCATTTTTTGATTTGTTTTATTCCTGGCCAATAACTTATGTTATTTATTGGTGGGTTAGGTACTGCATGAAAAGATCCCTTCCACTGCAATCCTTATTTGCTGGTCTGATTTCAGAATGTTTACAAACAGGAACAGTTCATTGTGAAACACGAAATGATCTGAGTTCAAATTAAAGAATGTTAAAACACATCATCTAATTTAGAATGGAACCCATGCTCGAAGAAGCTTGGACTGTCCACTGCATCTCCTTACCCATTACTGGGTATTCAAATAATCAGTCCGCATTCCGTAACTCCAAGGGTGTGTTTAAAACATTTTAGATGTGATATTAGAGTACAACTGGGTATTTTTGGTTTTATCACCAGTCTTAACACTCCATTACATGAACTGCATTTGGAGGACTCTGAATTATCTTAACATTACACATTGTAATTCCCCTTATCTGATGTTTGGGGGCTGGCAGTGCTGTCATGTGTTGTATTTCCCATGGAGCTTCTCTCTAGCTCTTCCCAAGATCAAAAATAACTCTAAGTCTGAGCAGCATTTCAGGGCAAGTACAGATATGATACTTTCCCCATGAGCTACCCACAGATCCTGCTTTAAGATCCAAGATGGGAAAGGATGCCCAGGTCCCTATGAATAGTGCTGCATCTGCCAGTATTCACACATAACATTCTGTGATTTTAGTCCTGCTAAAAAATGGTGCTGCTTACCTGTTTTGCTTTCTGAGTCTGGAGTTATGGATCCCCCCCACGACCATCTCTTCTGTCGTGTTTCCAGCCGCTGATTCCGTTCCAGGGTGCGATGCAGAACTGCTTCATAGCGCTCCTACCAAACAACATCTCCATGAAGCTTGGAACCATTAAACATAGCCACACCAGAAAACAAAATATAGACCCCCAGTATGATTTATAATCCTTTTACCAGGCTTTTGTTACAAAAATTATCATGCAATGGATGTTGAAAGCAATTAATGGCTTCAAAACACTGCAAACATGATTAGGTTGAGCTAAAGCACAGATAATCTATTCTACTCTTTACTTAAAATAGCCACCAAACAGATTTCCTATTCAGTAAACAGCACTACTTATTTTCTAAATAGGGATGAACTTCAAACTGAGCAAAAGTAATCGATTACCCTTGAAACTATTTTTTATGATGAAGTTATTTCTAGAAGGTGATAAAAATTCTCCATTATAAAATACTAAGTATAAGGTTATTTGTATTTTCAAAGAACTATAAAAACAATAACCCAGGTCTTAACACTGACATTAAGAGAGATGTGATGAAACCAGAAACAGCAAGACATAAAGGCAAAACTGCAAAAGAAGTCCAGTCAACTCCAGGCCTCAGCAAGCACTGCTGACAGGACAAAGGGGGCTGAAAGAAGCTTTTGCTGCTGTCTCCAGAACTAGTAACTGCTAAAAAGGGAGCTTTAGGTCTTGTACATAAAGACGAACTGTAACCACGCTAGAGTCTTTCTTTCTAGCCAGGTTTGCACACATGTCAACAACATATTTGTCTTCTGGAATAGTTATATCCCAACTGATCTTTTGAAGTGGTATTTGCTGCTGATACACTGCAGTAAGATGTCAAGGGAACTCATTATACGGCCACTTCTCCCATTTGAGGACACAAGACTTTCACCTTCTTTGAACACCATTTCACAACACAAACTAAAAAAGTCGCCGTGAAAAATACACAATATAAACTTGGAAGGAAGGATTCTGCTCACTGACAAAAGATAAAAGTTTTTCTCTGAAATATAAAGCTTAGCTTCCCCTCTCTTAGAGAAACCTGAACTAGAGTTTACCTAAGGTGCCAAAATATCCAGACATTATGTAATCTGTAGATTGCATTTCCATGGAGGTACCTGCAGTGCAGTAATTCTTCAGTTGGAGTTAAAGACACGGGCTTCACTTTACAAATGACAGAAATGAGCTCAAGGCCTCAATACAGTGAGCTGCAGAGATGTACAGAATAACTGAGGAGCTGTGGGGAGACAGGTATCTGAATCCTCACCATGGCTAGTGGTCTTCAAGATTCTTAGAACCACTTCCTTTTCCACAGTATTTGCTACTGTGCTGCTTCTACCTTATTAGATGATTAACTAAATGAGACTTAGCTGAGTAAGTTAATAATGTTGGGATCTATGTATTTTGATGCACTTCTATCTACCAAATTTACAATTGTAGATGGTATCTTGCTGGTATCTTTTCCTCCTGTTAGAGTACCAAAGTCAAGATCTGTTTCAACTTTCTGATTGAAGGCAAGGTTTTACAGGTCAAATCCATACTGTCTTCCCATCTTCCAGATTCTGCATGTATAACTCTCTATGTAGAAGGTCATCTCCAGGGACTGAGTAAAAGACAAGATTAACACCTCATTGTTAGTTCTTGTCTTCCTTGATTATTCACTCTGGTGGCCACTTAAAACATATCTACCATCCTCAAAACTACATGAATAAATGTAATAAAAGTAAATGTAACACCTTTTTGAAGCATAAGGGCTGCTTTTTGCATAAAGAAGTTGCTTAAAGAAATGACACTGCACTGGACTGCAGACAGAGACACCCAAACATTTCTGTTCTCCAGCAATGTAAACTATTGCATGAAGCTCAAATGAAATATCAATCTGATCACACCCAGGAGCTGATTACAGAAAACCAAATATCAGTGTAGAATACTGCCAGTCAAAAAGGGTAGAAAAGATTGATTGCTAGAACAGTATAACAATGCTGGACTCCAAAGGAGCAGGCAGCCAGGCTTACAGGCTCTTCATCAATGACTCACATTCAGTTCTTACAACCAGCTCATGAAAGCATAGATGTGTGATGCTTCCACTGCTGACACCCTGGAAATGAACTCCTTCAGAACTTGCATATTTAATATGCACTAACAGAGCTACTTGTCAAAAGGATGGAATAACTTCATCTATTTATTTCTGCTATCAGCTTCTATTCATTTGCAGTGAGTCTCAAACTCAAACACTGCTCTGCCTGCCCATGTGCAGTCAGAGCAAAGGCCAATGAGAACAGTCACTACACAGTTCAAAGCAGCAAATGACAAATACGCAGGTAACATCACCACCTTTCATCATACAGGAATGAATTCTGATTTAGAAGTACTAAGAGAATGTGAGTCTTAGGCCATAGCAGGGCTAAAAGGAAGAAAGACACAGAAATAAGAGAACTAAGTGTAAGACTTGTCACCCACGCTGATTTACAGACTCTACAAAGTGCTCAGAAGGCATCCGAAAATCTAGGAATATGGGGTGGGGTTTTTGCTCATGTGAAAAATAGCCAGCACTCAAACAGCCACAGCTCCTGAAGTCCCAAGTGCCTCAGCTATAGCTAAAGCTCTGTGGGGAAGGTGGACAAATGTCTACACAGCCCATTGCAGATGTGGAAAATACTTTTATGTTCTAACATATTCATCGTTTCCGTAAGTTTCTCATTCACACCACTTCAGAGCATGGTAATGTAGGAAAATAATGTAGTTCTTTTAAACTATACAACTTTGATGTGTGTTACCTTTTCCTCCTCTATTTTTTGTTTCCTCTTTTCTTCTACTGCTGCCCTCCGTTGTTCCTCTTTCTGCTTCATTTCTTTTAGCTTTCTCTGCCTTTCTTCTAACTGTTTTTCATACTGGAGTTTTGCTTTTCTCTCCTTTTCAAGGATTTGTGTCTCTTTGGCAGCTGTGAGAATATAGTTTTAAGAAAAAATTAAAATTAAAACCAAACTTAGTCATTTATCGATATTGGAACACAACTTACAAGCAAGAGACTATCCAAGCAGAATTATTACCACTTGAAGTGAAAATGTACAAGAAGATGAGCTTGCAGAGGTGGATGACATCATACATGACAACAGATTCATCTTTAATTCTGTCCCCAGGTTAGAAGTGGAATTAGAACCTTGCCTGCCACTAGGCTTTACTGTCTAGACAGGAATATCAGGATATGTATATTCCCTATGTTAAGCATACACTTTTCTTATCAACATAATAGTGATGTCTCTGTAAAGAAGCAATAAATTAAGAATCAAAAAGCAGAATTTTCTATGTCCTTTTTTTGTCGGGTTTTTTTTGGTGGTTTTTTTTGGTTGGTTTTTTTGTGTTTTTGGGTTTTTTTGTGTGTTTTTGGTTGTTTTTTTTTTAAGAACAAAATATAATAAAGATATTTAAGGCACTGAGTGACAAGATAGGAAGACCCTACAGTTCCTGCACTGGAGTTGAAAATAGTTATATCACTACTCTCTGCAGCCTCCACCAAGGAACAGCTGTGTGCAGTTCAGCAGGAAGCCTCAGGTCCTGTGACACAAAGCTAGTGGGTGAATGCACAGGGTATTTTCCATGGCCAGACAGATGAAATGAACCAAGGGACCAGACAATTACACCAACAATGCACAGGCAGCATCTACACATAGGGCCCCCAAAATATTTCTGAACTTTATATGCATCATAATACTACCCTGTTCCCATATTAGGATGACACAATAATTCCTGTTGTTGTGGGTCTTTGCTTTTATGTTAAGAAACAAACATACAGCTCAGAGAGACATCTCTCCTCACAAGCTGGGAGCCCAAGACCCAGGACTGCAGGGCACACTGTGACCCCTTCATCTCCTGCTATACACACATGCACTGATTCACACCACAAACAGCATAAAGGTGGGCAAGAGTTTTCTGCTGTTCCCTAGTCTCAGACTCCCTGCTAAGACAAAGTGTATACTGCTGACACTTCAATCCATGAGTCATTTCAGTGTGCTGGGAAACAAGGGACGCAGTGTTCAAGGCAAACAAGTCATTCAAGTAGCTAAATCTTTTTTGGTTTCTTCTGAATCAGCATTCTCCAAACCTCAGTCTTCAGAGCTATAGGAAGCAGTTCTAAGCTAAAAGTTTTATTTTCCAAAGTGTTTTTGTTAAGGCTTTCAATAAGGAATTGGCTAAATTTGCTGGGTGGTCACTAAGAAACGGAAGGTCAGAAGTGACAGAGCTTCAATAAGCTAAAATTCTCTACAGTTCTCCTCTCAAATCAAAAACTTCATTCAGGTTCACAGATGGACACTGATGCAAGACCAAGAGCAGACCTTGTCTCTTGTCCCCAGCACGCTGACAAAAGGTGACAAAAAGAACATGGGTAAGGGGGATAGTAATTCCTTTAACACAGACATTTTAGAAAATTATATTTCAAGTGAAACATGAAAATACCATGTTGCTTTTCCCGCTCTTCTCTACGCTCCCTGGCCAGTCTTTGCCTTTCTTCTGTTCTTAGCATGGAACCATCTATCACTGTCAAAACAAAAATTTAAGACACATAATTGTCAATGATTTTGAACATTCAAATTTAAATAAAAAGTCAAAAGTCTTTACTATCAAAAGGAGAATGAAACTTCTGAGAGATGCACACACCACCCAATCACTGCATATTCTATATAGAGATTAAAGATACCATCTGAAAAATTCATAGAAAGCTGAGCAACCTTTTTCCCCCCTTTCCATTCCCTCACAACACTATTTTTAATAGGTGCAAGAGAAAGCAGACATCATATTAAAGGCTCAATAGGTATAGTCAAAAAAAAGCCTAAGAAGTCAGACATGTGAGAACATACTCTATTCCAAATTCAGCTCTGATCCTCATTCGTGTACATATTAACTCCCATGAACAAGAATGACAGGAATTTAGGAAAATGTCATCTGGGAACAGATAGTTCACCTGTCATGACAAATTCAGACCACTGCAGGACAGCTCATTTGCAGAGTAAGCAGAACCAAGACTTAAGCAGCCTTTGCAGGTATAAAAACTTGAATTTCAGCAAGTAGTGAGCTGGTAACTTGCCCAGGGCACAAAATAATCATTTATCTCTGCTGTCATGCCTCGCTTACAAGACAGGCAACTTCAACTAAACTCTGAGCCAGTCAAAAGCAGAAATCTTGTCATCAAAATCAGACTGACAAACCATCTACCAGGTGCTCTGATGCTCCCAGAAGAAAGAGCACCGATATTCTATTTGAATACATTCTTTTCAATCTCTACTAACTCTCCGTTGTGAACCCAGAACTTCATTAAGAGCAATGACCTCTAATTATACCTGGTTTAGTTGCTGTCTTTATTGAGGTCTGGACTGCAAGAGGGCTAATGCCACTTTGGCTTCTTCTTTCTTCTGCTATGGCTTGGGCTGCAGCAACTGTGAGAAAGAACCATTACACATTAAGAAAAGCTCTACAACTGAAACTCATGAAATAAATATCTAAAATAAATACATAAAATTCTATTTGAGGTTGCTGATGCTTTTATTAAATAACTAACTGGGGGCTGCTCAACTTGTAAGGAAGAACTTGTCTAATGAGAGTTGAGACCTAGCATAGCTTTTCGTTGTAAAAACAACATTTACCAAACTTTATGTTTTAAGACTATAGAGTTTCAAAGATCAAACTTATTTAATAACTCTCCTAAGACAAACCCCATTATTTTGCAAAGTTATTTGTCTAACTTACACCTAATAATAAAAGCTCTTTGCTACCACATGAGCATTTGTGGGCTGGACAGATGTATGTAATAGTCCATTAGCACTGTTAGAATCATATTTTGATGAGATCCAAGCAGGGAGAGGTTTATGAAGACTGTCATTACTTCATCACATGAAACAGAAAGGGGATTAGCTGCACAAAGTAAACCATTAAAGGATGCTTATAACACACTTCTGAAACTGGATCTTCAAAAATAAATTTTAATTATAAATTAGACTCCAAAACAGTAATTTGAGCATTTGTGCAGAGACCCATTCACCTTATCTGAGTTTCACCAAGGTGACTTCAGCAAAATGCAGGGTTACGACTCACCAATAATCACACAGAAAAGAAATGCTACCAATATAATTTCGCTGAATAACAAAATCCATTAACAAGTCAGGGAGACTAATTTACTGTATCACTTTCCCCAGATTTTCTTTGTCTTGGTATCAATTTTCTCTAATCACCTTGCAGGGCGTGAAGGTGAAGCGTTACAGGGAAAGCAGGCAGGGCAACCTGTAAGACAGCATTACCCCAGTGCCCTGCACAGCTCAAACAGAAGTGTCCTCACACACTGCCACCTTGTTCTCACCCTGGCTGAGAGACACTGGGAGCTCAACTGGGTTCCTTGGAAAAGCCCAACTTCAGGGGAAGCAAGAGAACACACCACACAACCACCCAAACATGAGAAAGTTGAGGACAATTTTACACAGAAAAGGCAAATCCACAAAAGGAACATGTAACGTGCTGGGATCTCAACCAGAACATGAAATACCGAGAGTACAATTTGCTGTTATATTTAAAAAAAAAAGACTACAACTTTGCCAATGATCTGACTTCTCTTTAATAAGAGTAGTGCAGAATGCAAAAGGGGAAGGAAGAGTCTCCCTCTTCTCCATGCATTGCCATGACAACTAGTTGTGTCATGGTAATAACCCTCCCTAAGGCTGTGCCCAAGAACAATCACCTCAAAGTGTTTAATCCCATGTGATGTCAGTGATAAATGCTGATTACAATACTTATTCAGCAACTCTAAATTGTCACCCGCAGCTGTTGCCAAGTCTTGAATTAATTTTTCACTGCAGCAGCAAACAAAAGTCTTCCTCAACCCCATCCTATACATTTCTGAGGCTCTTTTCAAACAAGTCAAGAGACCAGATACTACGACATGATGAGATTACCAATTGGCAAAAAAAAACAGCTTAAAAAGGGCTCACTGTAATTTCACTGTCTAGATCAAAACTCAGACAAAAATCTGATTTCTGTACACTGTTGCATGTCACATGGATGGGAATCCAGCCCAAAAAACACCAAGTGGAGAACAACAGAATTATCTATTCTAACATAAGTAAAAGTGGAAACAGCCAGAGGAAAAGCAGCCCACAGCAGGTGTTCTGAGAGCAGAAATGTACAGCCTGGGCATTCACATCCAATGACACCTTCGTACATCTCAAAGGCTGAAGGAACATAAGCTTCTTCAAATACCACTTGGATTTCAGACAAATACAGAAATCCAGGTACATCTTTCCTCAAGGGAGGAGACAGAGCTGCCCAGGCAGCCTGAGCCAACTCAACCCAGACAGGAAATAATCCCAACAGAACAAATTCACTCTGCACCTACACCAGCTTCAGTTAAGACCAACATTGGAATTCTGCCTCAACTCTCAAAGTTGAAATATCCAAATTTCCATAACTAAGTTATAGTAAGAAGCAACCTGCAATTAAACAGGTAGAATATTAATTTTATTTTACTTGTAGAGGTATTTTACTATTAAAAATCTTGCTGAACAAACCAGCCATAATGGATATGGGGGATTATATATTTATTTACTCAATCAAAAATAAACATACAGTTGGAATAATGTTCATGATTAGAAGGCACTGATTTAAAAATGTGTCACATCTGCAAAGCAATTACTCAGTTTATCTTAATTAATTAAGGTTGCAAAAGATTACTTGAGGTTCTATAAGACAGGAAAGTGGGTTACAGAAACAGTTCAGCTTGCAGAGAACACAGAGGTGAAAAAAGTCTAGAAATACCCAGCCAGAGGACTTTGCGTCAAGGTTTTTTGTATGTCAGACAAATTATTTTATATTCACTCCTTCAGTGCTTCAGTATTCGCATAGAATCAATGTGCTTACAAATTTGAAAGTAGCAGATTTGAGGCACAAGGCGTGTGACATGGATGTGATCCATTCATGTCACATGGATGTGATCCATTTAACCAGCAGAAAGCCAGAGTTAAATGTGAACTGGGGATCTGAACAGAAGATTAATAAAAGGGGAACAGACATCACATTAGATACATCCCTGAGATATGTGAGCTCAATTTCACCAAGTCCCTGGTCAACAGACAGGTTTTATAGCTCTTGACAATTTCATGGTAAATTTACAATACAAAATTGTGATTTTCAAAGTCCACATATTACTACAGTAAAAGAAAATGCATTGCATATTGTTGCACTATGCAATCTTTAAAAAATACATATCTTCTTTTGCTTTAATATGATAAAAGAAACCTTAATAATTAAAACATTTAAATGGTTTTTTGGCACAGATACCTATAATTTCTTTGCCTAGTTTTCCATAATGAATGTAGCAGTCTGCTATGGAGCGAAGCTTCATTGAAAAGAATTTTCCACAAAATACATCTCTGTAAAATAAGCCTAATACTTCTGTAATGAATCAGGATACCCCAGAACAGAAAACCAGTTAACAACCATTTCACTAGAATCCATGTCACACGTTGCATTACAGGGAGGGTGCCTTCATGGATATTCAGCAAACTCCTTGGAGAAGAAAAATTCTCTTAAGAGTCAAATTAAATCTCTTTTCTATTCTGAGCTGGCCCTCCCACAGTAGTCTTTCACAACAATACTTTGTGATCAGCATAATGTGTGTGTTTATTTTACAGTAGTCTACCTTTAAATGCACTGGGTAAAATTAATAAAAGTATAAGCCATGCATGAGGCCAATAATAATATTTGCATACATGCATAATAAAATAGAGCTATTTAAAACATAACATGATTAGGTAATTCGGGAAGAAGTTTTCCTTCTGCGCCCTCATCACCATTTAGCAGCAGAGGTCTGGCCAAGCAAATCAGAAAGAAACCAAACCCACAGAAACACCAGGAGGTGACGTTCCAGATAAATCCAACTCTCCCAATTTCACCTCCAGCTCACGATCCACTGACAGTGCAGGTGCTGAGGTGCCTCCCTCACACTGAGCATGACGGTACTTCCCTTCCCTGATCAGATTTCCAATATGCCCTGAAGAGACCCGTGCTAAAAATAAACCTTGATTTCTATTTCAACCCCTGCACACAGCTAAGACCCTTGGCCTCTGCCAAGACTGGCAAAGGACCTGCTGCTGTTCTTAGTAAACCTCATTAGGGACTGAAGTGGCTCTGTCCCTTTACCCAGTGAAGTTCAGGGCTCCATCCCATCACCTCTCCCGGTGTCCATGACCCAGCCGGACACTGCCCCACTCGCTCTTCTCTTCCCTTGCAGAACTACAAAGGAGAGCAGAATGTGCTGACTTTCACAGCAATCCTTCTGCTTCTTATGATTTAATGACTCGTTATGCAAAGCAAACAAACAAAAAAATCCCAGACTAAGCCTCTGAAATAGGGGATGTTAGGAGGTCTCCTTTATGTTAAGCACTGTTATGAATCTAAGTGTTTCCATAAAAGTTTAAAGCAGGTAACAAGAAGCCAATAAGCAATCCATGAACCAAAAATGAACTTTCCAGCAAAGTATCTCTGATTTTATAGAAAACTGTGCCAAATCTGCAAGACTGCCACTTTTGTCTTGCTCCACTACAGGGGGATACTGTTTGTCAGTAAGTGTTCAGATCCTTTTAATAATTTTTGAACATACTTTCAGGGAAGATGAGGAAAGTCAGCATTCAAGCTTGAGATTTCCATGCACTGCCTTTTAAGCTGATTTCCACTCATTAATTAACATAGGTTAAGACAAACAGATGCAAGATCATATGTTTGAAGCTTTAAGAAAAATTAGGTATTGGTTTTTACACCACAATTCCTTGTTCAGATGACACAAGAGGAAGGATGCACCTTCACACAAACAAGTGGACAACACAGAAAGTTTCTAACAGTGAAGAGAAAGCCCTCTCTGTGTGCATTCCTCTTCTTCCTGTTCTCCCCTTTTCTGTCTTTCCCCATTGATCCTCACATCCCATCTCTGGGCTGCAAGGACTGACAGGCTCCACAAGCAAACACGTGAGCTTCCCGGTAGGCACCTTCTGATGGACCAGCTGGAAGGCAGATGGTTCTCCTGTTTTGTCTGGAGAGCCAGCAGATGGGAAGCACACAGATCTCCAGAAAGCAGTGCACACTGTTAGCTTTAGCAGGCTAGAAGAGCCTCCTGTTGTCTTACCCTATCCCAGACTCTATTTGCAAATTTTGTCCTGTATTTATTCCCTACATGGCATACCTATTTTACTGCCTTTATGTGCTTTCCTCCCTTTAAGACCATTTCTGCAGCTAATTCTGTACGACAATCTGGTTTTGCTCCCAAAGTTCAAGGCAGTTCAGGGTGATTTCTTCAGTTCATCACAAGTTTTGATCCCACTGGAAAACCTAATACAAGCATTCCTTTGCAGTATATGAATTAGCAGCTCCACAAGTATTTGAGGCTATTTGCAAGAACTTACATTTTTACTCATCTTTAAACACTCACATTCAGATTAAGAGCTAGAAATTTTTTTTTTTAAATCATATAATTAACAAAATTACTTATTTCTTGCAAGGAAACCTGCAAAGATACAGTTGAAGCAATCTCACAGATACATTATGATACTCATTCAGCCTAGGGCATGACGAGAAAGGCACTAGGAAGGTTGCTAGTTAATTTTTGCAATGATCTCTGTATACTTTGCCCTAGGGGAAGCACATAATCTAAACCAAACTTGAATGTAATACAAGCACAGACCAAGGCACTGAAATCTGTCCTTAACAGAATTGGTAGCCACCTCCAGAAACTTTCCACAGAGACGCTACATCAGTGCCTGACAGCCACATCAGACGAGTACCATCCTTACTACCTTCAGTAGTCCGAACAGTACTGAAAACTTATCTGTGGAGTCTCACTGACTCCCACTGTCACTGTATTCTCTTATTTTAACCTCGCTTACACTGCTCAGCCATGAGTTATGCTTCTTGCTACTTAATGGGAAAAGCAACTGCCAGCACAATGCTCAGAAAGGACAAAGACGTCAACAGCTCTTGCAGAAGCCATCATAAGGTTAGTAAGATGCACTGTCCACACCGGGCTGACAAGCTAAATCTACCCCCTTCTCTGGAAAAGACACCTGGCTTCCACAATTTGGAGTTCTTTATTAGTGAGACATATTATTATTCATCTCTTGAAAAAAATTATATGGAATGACAGCAGAAACTCTACTCTCACAAAGACCTTTGTGAACCTTCTCAAGTTTAGAAGAAATATTTACCTGTTTCTGCACAGTGGAAATTCCAAAGTGTCCTAATACACAGGACTAAAATGAAAGCAGTCTATGCAATGAATATGCATTTACATAATTTCAAGTGGATTCATTGTGAAATTTACTAGTTATGTCACATAAATGCTTATAGAGAGGTGTATACAGATTTAACACTCCCAACTGGACAGAATCAGACACAGGTTTAACAGCTACAGAAGGACCCATAAGGTAAAATGGTGGAGTTCTAAACACAGAGTGGAAGATTATCAGTAACCAGTCTGCTGTCCAGATAATTTTCTCTCTTTAATATCACTGTCCAGTGCCTCAGGAGTACATATGTTGTCCCTCAATGCTGGACTGGCTTCACAGATGCCAGAGCAGCTCCACTTTAACCTCCTCTGAGCAGTTCAGCTCCCACTGGAATTCTAGCTCAAGCATTGGCAAAAGCTACAGACAGAAATCAGCTCTCTGCTTTACTCCTCCAACTCTGAAGGCTGCCTAACACTGACTCCTCTTCACACTCCTGCACGGCCATGGCAAAAAGTAACTTCAAGACAAACCCTTGCTCTCTTCTCTTATTTCACATCTGTTTTTTTCATTGCATTATTTCTTTCTCTTACACTGCACTATCCATAACACTGGCAATAGCCAACTTCTCTCCACGACTTCTCTCTTTCCTGTAAGGTCTGGTTTTTTCACGTGCTGGAAGCATGGCCTTGAAAATGCTTTTGTCCTCTTGTTTGCAGGCTGTGGCTATTGTTTAATTCACGAACTCCAAACAATGCCAGCCCAGAACACAGCACAGCAGTTCGAGTCACAATGGACTTGACACAAACCCTGTGAAAACATCATTTTGAGTTTTCTTTAGGTGGAAGGACAGCAGCTCCTTTACAGTGAAAACTACTGCTTTTGCCTTTCACACTTGATGAATTTCTTATGGAAAATTTAGAGCTCATTCAAACACTGTGCTTCAGAAGAGGAGAGACTGGTGTTGGCATTTACCCCCAACAGGCCAGTCTCAAATCAAATCACTCCATGCAGAAAAGTGCTGCAGGACACTGACAGGTCCACAGTGTGTTCAATGTAGCAAACTCTCTGTCTAAAGCAGAACAGAGGGGTGCAAAATGTAAAAGGAAATAAATTGCATATTTTCTTAAAGCTGTACAGTTCACCCAGCTAATTAAAAAATGGAGGCTCTGAGACATTCCACTACATGCAATGTAAGACCCCAGCGAAGTAACCATGCATCAGTCCCTGCCCCAAAGAGCTTGAAGGGTAAGTGAAAAGTGGCAAATGGGTGTAAAAAAAGCAAGCACGAAAAAAGAGGTAAAGAGACCACTAAAGAGACTCTATTTTTTTCTTAATTCATTACTCAATGGCAGAAAGTCTAAATTTTAAAGAAATCTGAAAGTGAGTAAGGTGACACTCACTGATCTGGTCATCTGGAGATGACTGTCCTTGGTTTTAATGTCCAGAACACAACTTACATATTATTGATCAACACTGTGCTGCAAAAATGTTCCTCTAAGAAATTCTCCTGGCAAAATTAAACAGAGGATAAGCTTTGAAATTAATAAATGTGTTCTATTAAATTACGTTCTTTAAGTATAAAGATCCCTACAGTATTTCTATATTCTTGTAGCCAAGCCTTCTTGGACTTGGGAGAGGAATTTTAACACTTGGAAGCTTTGAAACACTTGTCCAGAGAACGAGCCACTACAACATCTATGCTCCCTCCCAAGATTCAGGTCAGTGCATTTAAACAACAGAGAGTGTCTGTAAATTAAGAGTCAGTTAACTACTCATAAAAGAGTATTTTAGAAGTTCCCTGTGAATTATGAAGGCAAAAAACACCATGAGAAAAGAGAGAGGTATTCTGAGCATGGCCAGTGGTAACTGTTTTCTTCAAAGGCAACATCAGCAGGGGCTTCTTCACCTAAAAAGCAGAAGTTCCAAACTCACTGGAATATAAAAGTAATCTAGATGAAAACAAATGTCAAGCAACTAGGTCAGCCTTCCTTAAAAGCAAAGACTTGTGTCCCTTTATGCATAGGCACTATGCGGCACAGCAGTGGTTTCTGTCTCTTTCAAACAAAAACAATTCTGAGCAACATTTTTTTCTTCCATGAACCCCACACTCCAAAAAACTTAATCACCAGCATCTAGAAAGGTTTTGATTATTGGACAGACATATGCAAACACACTGAAAACATATCATTAATTAAGATTAACCTGGCTGTAAGATGCGTATTTGGAAACTAAATGGCACTCATTTATTTGGGGCAGACAAGAAATTTGCAGTCCCAGTTGGATTTTAAAATACCACAAGTAATCTGATAAGTCATATGCACAGAAGTCATTAAAATTGCATGCTCAGAATTTTATTTGTCAGGGTGTCCTTTCACAAGAGGACTGCAAGCATCTCCAATTATTTAATCAAATGTAAAGACAACCAGCAGCTTTTGATACCCCTATTATTATGACTAACCTAGATTATTTCTTCCATTTATTTTATAGCAAACCATATTAACCCTTCTTTACTCTCTTACCACCTTTAAGAACTGACAATATGTCCCGGACAAAATAACAGTGTATCAGTACCTTAAATATTCCTCTGTTTCTTTTTTGAAAAACCTAAGTGTATGAAGAAGCAGCAGTTTTTAAGACTACACAGTTAGAGAGAGTGTAAGCCACAGCAACTCTGGGCTCTCACCATTGGAGTTATGACCCTTGCAAGTCATTACTTGCTAAATAGTTTCATCTGAATTGAAGTATGGAAGCCAAATTTACATTTTCCAATTTCAACACATGAAGAAATATGTAGACAATGGAACACTCTACATAAGAAACTGAAAAAAATATGCTGTATATGCACACAGTAGTGGTGGGGTTTTTGTTTGTTTTTTTCTCCTTACAGCAAGGAAGATATCTCTCCTGAATGCATTTGGAGAAATCTCAGGAATTTAAAGTTTTAAATTCGAATAAAACATTCTATAAACCACTTACAACTGGATGTAATCTTCAGAATGCTAAGCACCTAAATACATAGCATTCATCTTTATGAATCAGCATGAAATTATCCCTACCCCGTATGATTGTATTTCCATGAACAAGAAGAAAATGAAATTAAGGCTCATAGCCATGACAATTACATTAAGTTCTCAGCCTGATTTGGGAATGTTCTCTCACCATTGAGATCTACACGAAATCCAATTTCTGTGCAGTTCTTCATATTTATCGTTTTGGCACTCTGCAAAGCAGTGTTACTACTTTCATGCAGGGAAAAAAAGATGAAGCACAAAACACCCTTAAAACTTTCTCCAAAGTTCTGAAGAGTCTGACAAAACAAAAAATTGAAGCCAGCCCCCGTGATCATCAGCTGAATGCCCCAGTCATGGGCTGCCTTTGCTCCACAGATGGAACCTGTACCAGTCACTCATTCAAACATCACCAAGTAAGACAACAACTGAATGCTCAAGGTGCTTTTAATGTAGCACTCCTATGTTGTGAGAAACCTGGCAAGAAATGTTTTCCTTGTCTTGCAGCTTCCCAGGCAAGATCTGAAGCCCACCTCTACTGACAACCACACTGCAAATCCCAAAGGCTTTCAAGGATCCAAATTCAGAAGTAAATTCTTTCTCTCTTCCAGCAAGCAGCTCTGATGCGCAGGTCAATTAATCAATTGTCTGACTGACAGATGCATCTGGATCCCAAATAATTCCGTCTAGACAGCACTCACCATCTCCCACTGTGGGACCAAGACTGTACCCAAGACTTCTCTAGTACTCCTACAGGTGTTGGTACAAGCTCGTGTTCTTAAGTTATGTTTTGTAACTGTAACTAGAGACCAGACAAATCTGTGTATGATCCTGACTACTTGCTTGACCAATGAGGTTGCACTATTAGTTATCCATCCATCCTTCTTTTCATGACAATTCTGTGTACATGCACTTGTTAAAGCTGTTGCTAAGAACTACAGTCTGGGCAAGATGGACAAAGTCAGACAGTGTCACTTACACAGGGAGAAAAAACTGGAATGAAGCTGTTGTTTTATTAGAAAACTTCCAACCAAACTGGGACCTGCAGGTCATAGAATTTATGCCTGCATCTAGATTTGTTGAAAAAGGCACTTTATTTTTTTCCTAAACCTGAGACAGTTTTCCCAAACCTAAGACAGTTTTCTCAAACCTGAGACAGGTTTCCCAAAAGATCATGCAGATCTTGGAAAGGAAAAAATATATCAACAGCATTTAAATACACTGTTTTGAACAACCTTCACAACAGCAATTCAAAACATGAATGGAAATCCTGGCAACAGCACAAGAGTACCAAGCTCTGGTAAAAAAAACCCCAACATTCTCTACCACCCATACTACAAAAGACAGGAGTTTTCAGTATTCCAGTGAAAATGAAGACAATAAATGTAGAGTACAGCAGCTTAAATTATAGGTATTTTTCCTCTGACTACCCACACCACTCAAGGAAAACCTCACTTACTGGATAAACCACAAGTACCCGACTGTTCCCCTCTTCTCACATCTTAACAAGCTCAGCAGTACTTATGGCATTAGAATAGGATCAAAAATTCCTCTTCATCCCTGAGGGATGACACCAGCAAGCATGGATAACAAAAATGGGGTAAGCAACTGCCATCTATGCACTGCTGGTTCAGTGTCCAACTACAATTAATTTCTAATGTTAAGTGATGTTCAGAAACTTTAACTGCCTTCTAGTTTTACCTTAACTGCCTTCTAGCTGTAGTAGCAAATTCTGCTTTTTGTCATCCACATAAAGGAACTAAGATTGGACAAGTGTGTCAGGGCAGAAAATGATTACAAAGGAACTGCAGAACTGGCACTGCAGGCCTGAGTTGGTCTACAGAATCTTAATTACAGCTGATACTCAAAGAAGAGAACCTTTTCCTTACCTCAATACTAGACTGAATTTAAGAGAATATTTTTCTTGCCAAACATACCAAATTAGTATGGAAATTAGTTACAAGTGGCACCATGGGATTCTACACTTGCAAGACCTAAAATAATTAACAAGCACCAATCACCCACAAATAAAACCAGTATCAAGAAGCTGGTCAGAGAGAGTAGAAGTGAACAGAACAAGAACACAGAAGTGTCTTTTAATAAGGACCCATAAAAAAACCTATGTAGAAGGTGACTACACAAACAGTATGTATACACACTTCTTAGCCAGGCTGCCAGAAAGAGATGTGGTTTGTGAGCAAGATGCTCTTTCTTTTTTATTGTCTTTAAATGTGAGATTCCCAGACAGAAGTTCACTGACAAACAACTGAAGGCACACAACACTATTTATTTTACGAAGATGTTTGTTCTCCAGATTGATTAAGACAGCAAAGTACACAACTGCCCACAGAGCAGCAGAAACTGGGTCCAAGCGTTCTAGTTAGCAGGTATTTTGGAACTGAGGAGTCCCCCCCACACAGCCAATCGAGCTTAGAAAAGCAGGAAGTTATATTCCTCCCCAAACATGCTGAAGGGTAGCGTGGGACTGAACATCAAGGTTCCTTTGGGTGTCTTTTTTTTTTCTACATCTTCTCCAAACAGCTGCAATATTAGACTCCGTTGCTGCTCACAACTTATCTGAAGAGCAGCAAATACTGTGGTAAATCATCTTGCAAATTCCACTGTCAACCACTGGATTGCAAGGATGGTTTTTTGCTCTCTCCAGGGAGTGCTACTGACAAGAAGTCAGGAGCAGAGCTGCAGCGGCCTGTGAGCTCACAGACAGCACTGATTCACTGCACATTAGCACTGAGTTTATCTTTGAGCACATAACTGCTACAAATGCATTCTATGAACACTGAAGTTTAGATTCTGGTTCAGTGACTTCTACCCCCTCAGGGAAAAAAATTCAAGGTCTAGCCTTTACAGGATCTAGTGAGGGGGGTTGTTTTTTTAACGTGATGTGCCTATTATAGCATGTGTATATCTGAAGGGAGATGGAGCTGCCTGGCCCAAGGAGCATTTCCTTTCTGATTTTGGGCCTAATCTAGGTCATGACAGCTGTCAGCAAATATGGGCGCCCATGTTTAGAAAAACTTAGGAGCCACCACGTAAGTGCATCCAATATGCAAAATAAAATTCAGCTCTTCTAGCAGGAAGAATAAGGTCCAAAGAGATATAGCCCGTGTAGGTGAGAAGTGCTATCTTTTGGCAGATCTTTATCCTTCTGGAGCACTAAACTCTCTTAATTTTGAAAGAGAAACAAAAAGTAATTAAATATTTCCTACACCCCACACACTGAAGAAGAACACCAGATGACAGTTGCGCATTCAAGACCCTTTGCCAGCACTCTCCTTTATGTAATTACACAGATACACAAAAAACAATCAGGCAAGAGGCTCTCAGAGTAGCTTCTGTACCTAGTCCTCGTTAGTTAGCTTAGATCAAACCACAATTCTCT
>VZTE01001767.1:538315-554250 GCA_013397775.1 Eulacestoma nigropectus
CCGCTCTCACCCATCTGCTCCCGCAGCCCCTTCAAGGAGGAGGAGGAGGAGGAAGCGCAGGACGGGGGCGCCGCACCGCCCTCCGCCATCTTCAGCGCCGGGCCGCGGGAGTGCCGGGCGGGCCGCGGAGCGCGGGGCGCAGTGCGCAGGCTCCGCCCGCTCCCGCCCTGCCCGGCACCGGGAGCGCTCCCGCGTCCATCCGGGGCGGCCGCGGGGAGCGCCGGGCGCTGCCCTCGTTCTGCGCTTCCACAGGGACGAGGGATGCTGGAGCGTGTCCGGCCAAGGGCGGTGAGCCTCCTGCAAGGACTGGGGAACGAGTCTGATGAGCAGCGGCTGAGGGAGCCGGGGGTCCCCGGGAGGCTCAGGGGGGACCTCATCACTCCTTGACAGGAGGGTGTAGTGAGGTGGGGCCGGTCTCTTCTGCCGTGTCTGCAGGGAGAGGACCAAAGGAAACGTCCTTAAAGGCGATAGCAAGACATTCAGATTAGATATTAGAAAAAAGAAATTCACTTTTCAGGTGATCATGTATTGGAACAGGCTGCTCAGGGAGGTGGTGGAGTCACCGTCCCTGGAGGTGTTTAAGAGGTGTCTGGATCTGGTGCTGAGTGACGTGGTTTAGAATCATGGAATTGTCAAGGTTGGAAGGGATCTGCAAGATCATCAAGTCCAGCCATCCACTCAGCGTTGCCACTGCAACCACTAAACCATATCAGCCAGTGCCAGATCCAGAAACCTCTTAAACACACCTTTGGCTTAGTGATTTAGGGGTTGAATATTTTGAATATTCTATGAACATCTGCCAAAGGGGCCGACAGAATTGGCCGCCCCACGGGAGCCATCATGGTCCCCCGTGGGCCGGTGCTGAGGGGAGCCCTGCACCGCTGGCCAGCTCTGAGCCGGATGGGCATGGGACAGCTCCCCAGATACCTGGCAGGCCAGGGGTAATTTGTGTCCCCACAACAACTGCAAATGTCATCCCATCACTGCATGGGGGTTGGAACTGGATGGTCTTTAAGGTCCTTTCCAACCTAAACCAATGTGTTATTAATGATGATGAATTGTCTTCCAGTAGAGAGCTCTCAAGGAGAGATGCTGCTGTAGTTGGTTATCAGTAAATTCAGGAATGATCTCATTTTGCCTCTGAGTTTACACTCTGAGAACAGTGCAGGTAAAGCAGCATCTATGGCCACACTAAAGGGCAGGTTCTTTGGGCCTTGTGCAGGAAACTCCTTTTGCAATGATGAACAGAAAGTTTGCCTGCCAGTGGGCCAAAAAATTATCCAGTAAATGTGATGAATGCAGAAAAAGAAGCAGTAAGATAAGGTAGTATTTCAAGAGAACAAAAAAGGAACTTTTTAAATATTCCAAGTGGGGCTCCATTTTAGCGTGACTATTCAGACCACAGACTTGCCCTGTTCTTTGTTTCTTTTTTTTTTGTTATGTTGGCTGTATGTGTGTGTAGAGAATCCTTTGTCTGTTGTTTCCTGTCAGTGTTAATGGAATGTCAATTATTAGTAGTACTATTTAAAACAAAAGGGCAGCTAAAAGGGAAAAAAACCCTACACATTCAATGCCAAATTTCCTAGGTTTATGTTATAATGTATGGTAATAACACCTTGCCACTTAGCAATCTCCATGTCCTTTATATACATGCTGAAATTAAATTTCACCATTCCACTGAGAGACATTCAGATGTTATCCTCATTTTACAGATGAGAAGACTGAGCCATTGAAATCAAAGTCTCTGGTTATGTAGTGAACAAAGCAGCACAGCGAAAAAGCCCAGCCCACGTTTCTTGATTCCTTGTTCTATATCCATGTATTTTTCCATCTTCCTTTAATCAGCAGCTATCAGAAAATATCACCAAAATGGTTTGTATTGATTCTCAACAGCATAAAGTACTATAGGTGTGGTATGAAAAAATGGTCAAACTACCTGGTAGAATGTAATTTTTATGTTTTGCAAGCCCCAAAAGTAATGTGTAGTTATGGGGCTGTACTTTCCATATCTGTCATAATAAAGTATTCATTAATGTTTTGAGGTGCCTCTGAATTTTTATTAGGTTACCGTTATTTTCCTTAACTTTCCCATTTCTTTAACACACTGTGCAATAAAAGAGGTCAGAGTCTATTTATACATTTTTGTTCCTCTGAGAAAGATGAGACAACTGGCATGGGAGCAATCACACTGAAAGGGATGCTTGCAAACAGAATAGGCAACTAAAATTCATTTTCAGATGAGATGGCATTTTCTTTTCTTTCCATCTCAACAGACACATATGTGAGTGGTCTCACTGCTTGCATTTTGGCACGCCTGATATTCTGCATGTGCAAAGCTTCGGAGTAGAAGGTATGAATTACAGGAAGGGAAATAAACCAAGTGTTGCACACTCAGGATGTTTGTGGTGGCGCAGTGGAGGCTGTAAAGTTAAAATAAAAAGGCCAAACACATACAAATTCATGAGAGATAAAAGGACTCTTGAGGTAAAAGTGGGGCATTGTCCCTCCCTGCTCTCCATGTATCTACATACTGCTTGATAAGCATATCTTTTATCTTTAGGCACACAGGAACTGAGCTAAGAAAATCTGCCCCAATGTGGAAAATGCATTATCTTTTTCTCTGATGAGCAGTTTGGGAATGTTTGAGCTAATGTTTGAGCAATTGGAAATGTAACATCCATCTTATTTCCTTGTAAACCTCGTTTCTCAGATTTTCAGTTCAGTCATGTAATTATTGCTTATGCATTTTTGGTGGAATGTCATTAAAATTTTGACCTCGCATGTCTTCAGCAGCACTTGGAATTGCCTTTCAATTTTTCAGCATTTGCAGATTTGATTGCAGTAGCTGATTTATCCTAATCCTTTAGAGACTGTCCTTTTTTCCATGTCTGTGTGGAAAAATGAATAATTTAATTTTACAGTCATTTCTTCGGTCCTTTTAGTTTTCATGTGATAGTTTCTGACAAATCTTTCAAAGCTTTTTCAGGCGAATCACTGATGGATGCATATTAGCATTGTGAGATCAGAATCAATAGAGCTCTGGCACTGTAATGTGAGATTCCAGGGGGTTATACTATCCATTTCAGTTTAAGGAATACTGAAAGTAGTTGGAATAATAGTAGCTGAAATTAGTCAGGTAGAAGCTTGCACTTGTGATGACCCAGATGCAAAAAAAAACACTCAGAAAATACCTAAGCCACTGATAGATCTGGGGAGGGTGTCAGAGGAAGAAGCACCCACCTATTAATTTATTCCTTACTCTGTTTCCTGAAGTATCCAGTGTTACACAGTATTAGATGTTGTGCTTGTCTGGACTCAGTCTGAAATCTGATATAATGGTTTTTATATTCTAGTTCAAGAAAGCAGCCCCCAGATTTTCTATGAGACTACAGGTCCTAATTCCTTTGGTCATTGAAGTATCTAACAGTAAAATGTTCGTGTGTATTCAACTTTATTTATGTCAGAGTCTTGCTGAGTAAGTGCTAAAACAAGAAACCAGGGAAATTAAATGTATTTGTATATTTATATCCCTGTGTAGGATTTTGAAATGTTACAAACAAGTATTTCCAAATGTTTTAAGTCCAGAAGTGTAAGGCCTGTATTGTGACAGATTATAGTGGGTTTCCTGTGGTGAACGTAACTGCTGTGGCTGATGGAAAGAAAATTGATGGCATGAAAATTACTGTAGCTGCCCAATCTTTTTTCCAAATGGGCTTTAACTGCACATTCTTGTTTATTACTCTCCTGCTGGGACAAATACCTGCAAACCTTAGTGTTACTAATTCATGTGTACCCTAGGGACCTCATTTCTCAGCTCTGGCTGAAGTTCAGTTGTATTTATCTGGGTGAATAATTCCTTAGATATGAAGTTATTAGACAATATTGCCTAATAGAAGAGATACAGAATCCAGCCTTTAGTTTGTCCTTGGCCCAGTATATTTATTAGTTACCTGGATGATGGAATGGGAAGCATTCCTTTATCATTTGTATGCACTGCTGATATGGTAGAGTACAAGCATAGAACTCAAAATGATCCTGAAAGTTAGAGATGTAATCCAGGAGAAGATAAGGGTAAATAGGGACTGATGCAAGATAAAACATTTAGACAAGAACAATTTAGTGCAGAAAGGCATGACAGAGGACAACTTGCTAAATAGCAGATAGAGCAGAAAATAATCTAGGATGTCACAAGCTGAGCATGAGTCAACCGTTGCTTGGTGTTGTGAAAAGGGAAGCACCCGAGAGCAGGGACAAAGGGTGGGCTCTGGGACACACAGCCCCCCTCTGCTCATCAGAAGTGCTGGAGATCAGCAGGACCACTCTTGGGATGCTGCCTGAGAAGATACAAGCCAGATGGGGAACATCTAGAGGAAGTCAGAAGAAATAATGAGAGGATGAATGAAGAAAGTTAAAGAATTGGAATTTATTTTTTTTCAGTCTAAAGAAGAGGTAAATGAAGGGTGATAATCTGCTTTCTTTGAAACAGAGAGAATAAAAGATGATTGACATAATTTTAATCAGGGAAGATTATTTGATTTTAAGGAAAACATTATCAGGTAGGTGTAGGGAAGTAATAGTGGGATAGATTGCTGGAGAAGCCATAAAGCTTCAGCATTGAGGATCTGTGTCTGGGTGTGTCAGCCCATAAAGACAGGTCTGATCAGAGGGACCCCACGACCTCTTGAGCTCTGTCTCAGCTCTGTGTTTCTGTGATTCTGGCACTCCTACTTGTGCATTTTGGGACTACTGGCCAGAACAAGTATTATTCACTGCAAGGGTTGCAGAACTGCCTTCTAAAATTAGACAGTGTTCTAAGTAGTGACTAAAGATAAATGAGTTCAGGGGAAGACATGGTGGTCATGTGGCTGCTTGGTTGGCTGGCAGAAAGGGTTTGGCGCTTCAGTGCATGATACCAATTCTGTATCTGAGATCATCCTTTCTGTATAATAGTTTGGTAAGGGCAGGAGACTAACTTATACAGAAAGGAATTAAGTGAGAAAGAACCTGCACATGTATGGAAACGGATCCACTCCTTTCCTATCTGCCATCCTGTGCCTGCCCACCAGTCCTCACTTCATAGAATTACACGTATGTGTTGTCTTAGAAAACATATTCCCATACAAATTTTAGTTCTTGCAGGGGTCAAAATAGGGTTAAGTAAGTCTGTTCTCACCATCTCTTGTCTTTTCAGTGTTTATGTATCTACGTATTTATTCTGTGGCTTTCCATCAAGCATAAGCTCTCTCTGAGGTTGGCAGTTGCTGTATTGTGTATGTGTATGGGTGTGTCTGGTAAGTTGAGCACACTGAAGACAATAAACAAATAATAGTAAATTATAAAAGTTAAGCTCTTAGGCCAGTTCTTATGAAAGTGGCTGCCTAACAGTCTATGTCAAAGCTGCATCTGTTCAATCAAACTGACATGCTCTGTGCTCAAGTTCTCACTGCATGTGTCATCACTGGCTATTTATTTGTGTTGCCACATGGTCTAGGAGCCTGCAGGAATAATGGCTAAACACAGACCACAGTAGGCTGCTCCCTACCCTAAAGAGCCCAAACCTGGTCCTGGATTTGCTACAGGAGCTGTAGAGCAGCTGAATAATTTTTAAAATAATTTCCATACTTGTTTCCCTCCTGTCCTGATCTGATTTGGAGCAGTACATTCCCCAAAAGAAAGATTAAGGGGAATCAGCTCCGTCAATTTTCTTAAGGTACAAATCCATCACACTGAGTCATTGTACAAATTCGGCACTGGCTGTGCAGATTCCAGCATCTCCCTTTGCCTACAGCACAGTCTGGTAATTATTACTGAATCATTTGAAATTATCCAGAATTTTGATGTGATTACCATCAATGGCACTAGGTAATATGATTTCAACAAGCTGAACACTGATATGGTAATCCTTATCACTTCTAACACCAAACAATTTAATCTTATCACCATGTGCTGATGAGATAATATATTCCAGTAGTGGCTTTTTATGAATATTTTATTGTTCCAAGTGGTGTTGAGATAAAACACCAATGTGAGTTACAGTATTTTGTTAGCATTGCTGTGCATCTGACTGAGAGGACATTTTTTGAAGACTCTTAAATGACTTCTCAAATCTATGTAATGATCTAAAAATCCATCTGATTGATCTCTGCCTAGAAGTGAGCACTTATGGGAAATATGAGAATACAGAATAATTTTTCAGTTGTTTGAGCATGAAAATATTTCTAAGTAACTAAGCGCTGCTTAGATGTTTTTCTTTGTAACAGCTCGAAGGTCATTGCTTTTGAAAGATCAGTTGTCCAGGAAGTCTCCTTGGACAAAAAAGAACAGTCAGTCATGCAAATTTTATTTTGTGGAGAGCTCCTTGGCAGAGAACAGGAGAGTCCCTGGTAACTGCCTCACTGCCTTTGGAAAAAGCAAGAATAAAGAGCAGGTTGTAGTGATGATGGGGAAGGTTCTCGGCACAAGGACAGAAACTTGGTCTAAAGTGTTTGCTTTCCTAAGTTGTTTTAAGATGTTTGGGGCTTGAAGAGTGGCTCTGCCTGCAGTAAGAATGAGATTTGTCAGGAATAGTTCCCATTTGCCAAACTCTGTGTAGATCTTTTGCTTCAGACTGCCACCTGCTCTCCCTACATTTCCTGGCAGGCCTGGATTTAATAGCCTTGTTACATTGTCTAGATTCCCTGCAGAGTGCTGCCTTTGGCCAGCCGTTCCCATTCCAAAGGAAAGTGAACTCGAGCCAAGGAGAACCCTGGAAGTGATGGTTACACTGTCCCATGCACAAAGGAGGAGAGGACAAAGAAACGGCTTTGCAGCAGCAGCAGCAAAAAATCCACCAAAAATCTAATACTGATTTTATGAACGCACTTGATAGCTGGAGCTAATTTAATCCAAATTTTAACTTTCTGCAGTATTTTGGCATTTACCTACCTGAAAATCCCTCCTTTACCCCAATGCCTTCTAGCTGCTGTTCCAAGAAACTTGTAAGGAGAGTAGGCCCTAAGTTGTGTTATAGGATGACTTCCTCCAGTTTGTTTTCCCCTCTCCTCAGGGTCAAAGATGCTCTTGATGTGGGATGGATGCTATTGGAGCTGCACCATAAAGGCTCATATGTGAGTCTGGCACAGGGAAGTGCTGGCTTCATTCACCATGCTGAGAAGCTGTGGTTCCATTTCTCACTTGGGAGTAACAACCTGTTAATTCTGCTGCTGAATTTGCCTCTCCCCCATTCAATTAATCGAATCTTACAGAGGTCAATATGGGGTAAAGTCTATGGGTCCTATTCAGCAGCATCAAGAAAAATTTTCAGCTCTTGGATTACTTAATCAGTTTTGAAAGACCAATTTCATACTGAAATAATGTTTAGGCAAACAGCGAAGTTTCTATCTGTAAGAAAATTTATTTGGAGAACAGCTTTAGCAGTGTGGTTGTTACTGAACTCTACGATGTTCCTTCCTGTTTTGGCTTGGAGATTGCTGCCTTGGCAATTCCCACTGGCTCCTTACATGGCTTGGAAAGACCCTGGTCTCACAGGCTGCTTCACCATAGACCCTACCTTGTCCTCCCATGAAATGGGCCCTCTGCTCCTGATCAGCTGAATGAACTGAAGTGGGATTCTGCAGGGACAAGCAGGAGGCCCCTGCCACGGTTTGGGACTGTAACACTGTGAAGCTCCTGTATTCCAGCACAGAAAGAGGGCAAGGAGATAAATGACTCCAGTGTTTGTTTGTTTGTTTTGCCTAAAGAAGGTTCTTTGTAAGCGTATTCCACATGAGGATTCTTCTATCCACGTAAATAGATCCCTTGTGTCTGAATTTAAGACTCTGTATATTGTTCCTTGTGCAATGGCTTAGAAATACTTTGGAGGCATTATCTGAGAGCTTTTATGGCTTCTCTCACATATTTCCTCTGCCTCCCTGCTCCTACACATCTATGCACACACAGTGAGAGATGCAGGGTCAGATTCTGATCAGACTTCTACTCATTTTACACATACAAAATTCTCTTTTTGCACTTTTTTATTTTCTGAATTTCACCCATAAATCACTTTTGGACCCACTAGGCAGTTCTTTGTAAACACTAGCCCAACAAGAGCTGTGCTAATGAGGACCTCAGACTCCAGAAGGAGTGATAACTGGCCAAATTTGGAGCTGAGAGCCTTAAAACACAAGCACCAGCCCATCTGTGGCCAGTTTCCCTGCCTGGTGGGGTTGTTTTGTGAAGTTGTTACTACAGAATCAAAGCAGTGCCATTTATTCTTGACACTGGATTGCATTGCAGAGAGAGCCCTAACTAATCGCTTGCATCTGTCATAAGCAGGTTTCCCATTTGGGTTACTTTTCATTTAAAGCTCTGACTGGTGGCATGGAGCAGGAGGAGAGAGGCCAGATGTTTCTCCTTGAGCGTTTTCTGATTGTCTCTCCCTCAAAAGTTAACCTTTCCATGCTTCCTTTGGCTCCATATTTTTATCTAATGTCAGTGTTGGGAAGTCTTCAAGGTGAAAATCTAAGAAAGCATTTTGTAGCTTTCTTAGCAGAACACATTTCAAAATGTGGCTGTGAGCTGCAACAGCATTAGGCTTTACACCAGAGAAAAAGGATACGTGTCCCACTTAGGAAAAAGAAAATTAATTAATCAAAATTACTATTATAAAATGATCAGGTTTTTTTAATGGGCAGGTAACAAGAGGTCCCTGCATGGACTGTGTGAAGGTGATTGATGTGAGGCAGTCTATCTGTGTGAGTCCTTTCTGTGGTATCTGGGGTTTTCAAAGTCAGAGACACAAATCATGCAGATGCTAAAAGTCTGGCAGTGCCACTCTGCCTGCAGAGCCAGTCAGTTATCCGGCCCCTCCAAGGCAATCAAGGATGTGCTCTGCAATTAGGCCCCCAGTGTAGCTGTCAGTAATGAGCACTGGCTCGGTTCTTGAAGCACTGTGAGTGTAAAATAATAGGTAGGTTCCTCATGATGAGTAAATTGATGCTGTGGGCAGCAACATAAAGGATTGTTGCCCCCCATGAAATCCACTCCGTCCAGTCTGTTGCCTTCTAGATCTACATTTATTTGCATCTTTGGCAAGGACACAGATTTCTTCCTTCTAGAAATTTAAGGGCCAAACTAGCAAGAGATTTAAATATTTCTGAAATAAATGAAATGTAGTATAGCATGTAGGAATCCTTTAGATACATTTAGTGGCAATTCTGGGTGATAAATTATATTATGTCCAGAAGAACCCTCCAGAGAGTAATTCTCTTCCATACCCCTGCACAGTGAACCAGGCACAGCAGCCACCAACCAGCTGAACACCCAGCAAAACAACTTCAGTCAAGCACTGAGCACATGCTCTATGAGCTTTTCAAGACTAACCCTTCCGTTTTGGTACTCTCCAACCCATATTCAGCTAACAGAAACCTCTAGGGCTCTTGTTTTCTGGGAGTTAATGGCTTTCAGTATGACTGCTATTAGCATAGGTCACAGCGTTGCTAATAGAGTTTCCACTTGTTTTCTTGCCACGACTCCAGCTTTCACACGTGAAGGTTTCTGTCTCAAGTCAGCAGTGGTGAGCCCTGAGTGGTTTGAAATCCTGTGGTGAGTGGCCTGGTATAAATGGCTGTGAGCACAGTGTGATAATACCCATATGTGCATAAACTGGGCTGCAAGCATGTTGTTGGGGTTGAATGGTTTGTTCAGTGAAGAAGAAAAAAGGAGAGAAGTTTGAAGAGCCCTGGAGATTCTCCTTTGCCTTACTGTGGTGATGCAGCACCTGCTTTGGTATCTGAGATTCCCACCTCCAAGGTGTTTTAGCCCTGGATCAAAGCCGGCGGCTGTCACAGGAGCTCTTTGAAGCTTGTCCTGCTACAGGAAATGAAAAAAGAAAGGAGCAGTCAGTGCCTTGGCAGGGCTGAGCATGAGGTGCTGGCTTTCCACCAGCAATACTGGTTCTTCTTCTTAGTATGACAACAGCCTGCTCGGCCTACCAGGGCTGGAGCCTCATCTTTTCTCAAGCGATTCCCAGGGGCAGGATTTTCAGCCAACCTGCACCTCACTGCTCAAGGGGGTATAGAGGCTGTGTAACTTGTATGAAAAGAAGTTGTGACAAGTCCTGTCATGGCAGCACTTCAGCTGTACAAATTCGGCTGGTGAGTGGGTGGGGGAGTGGATGGGGGTGTGGGGTTTCCATTTGAAGTTTCATTTAAATACTGACATTTGCCAGTTATTACTGTACAGTGGCATCTGAGCAAACTCGAATATGTTGCCATTCCACACCTGAAAAAATAACTACTGTCGTTCAGACCTCAGGGTAGTAAGTGTTGGCTGCTACCTACTTTTCAGTGGTAGTTCCTTATCTGCTTAACGGCAATGCCATGAACCTCAATTAGTTAGTGCTTATACAGCGCTTTGAAATTATAAGACACTATCTACCTTTTAAGTATTACAATGTTTCTATAACATATTCTAGCAACTACATGCTTCAGTACACAGCTGCACACTCAGCAGTAGGCCAGAAATGCTTCCTAAGGGAAATAATCCAGAAGTTTCTGTCCCCATGGCACAAGGAAATCAAGAAATATCTTCATCAGTTTTAGATTTATAGCATGTGTACCTTTAGAGCATGGATAGCCCAGCTAAGAAAAACAGAGTACAAATAGCTGCCAAATAAAACAATATATGGTGTAGTGCAAAACCTCTGCACAATCTGATCACAGTGTGAGTAGGGCTAGAGGCGGATGGAGCAGGTACAGCATCGATTTCCAATTATTTCCTCCAATGTCCAGCCCAGAAGCTCCTGGTTGCTAAGAGTGTGCTGTGCAGTGCTATAGATGTTCTTTTATTTTGATGCATTTTAGACAAGGATGAATCTGACTTCCTCATTTTGCTCTTCAGCCAATGCTGCCAGTGGTGAATTAAATGCCTTGCTAAATTAACAAGTCATAACATTTTTGGGCTGGGGCCAGGGAGCTGTCACTCTGTGCTTTGCACGTGAGCATAGCAGATATGTTATCCTGGGGATAGAGTGACAATTCCAAAGGCTGCAGTGAAATGCAATCTGGATTGGACATAGGGCAGCCAGTTGGGCCATCTGCGGGAAGGAGCACCCAAAAAGGTAACTGGCTCAGGTGGGTAATCCCCAGCAGCCTCAAAAACGTAAAGCACCCAGCCTGGTTGGATATGGCAGCTTACATTTGGCAAATTTGAGAGTTGTGACTGTGGCACTGAAGTTTTACAGTGATGGCAAGTGGTTAGGAATATGGATATTTAATTTCTGTGGTTTGTCCACTTTAGTCCTGGCTCTTTCCCTGGCTCACCAAATCAGCATAGGGTGTGGATTGGCCTGAGCTATCATGGAACAGGGCTCTCTGGCATGGTCCTTGCACATGGCTCTGCAGACCTCACTGCTCAAAGGGTGCCCTGGCCGTGCAGCACCAGCCCTTTGGTGTCTCTGTCTCTGAAATCAGCAGAAAAATGACCCTGTGAGACACATCTGAGGGCACAGCAGCAGCTCAGACAAGTCAGGAGGATGGGATGGGACGTGGGTAGGACTGCAGAGCTGGGATAGGGGTCTAGTTAGTGACACCCCTGCCAAGCTCTTGGCTTGCTTCAGCTGTAATCCCACACTCACTCGTGCCACTGGCTGCTGTCCAGTCTTCACCCTGTCTGGGGCTATCTATGCCTCACACCTCGGCTCCCACTGCCATCCCAGAAACAACAAGGATCGATGGGTGAACCACTGACCAGCTGGCCCTGGAACATGGGCTCACAGAGCTGCAGAGAGGCCATGTGCAGCCACAGAGGGTCTGCAGAGCAGCAGACCATCTTTTAGGAGTTAAGAATAGCTTTAAAAGAACAAGTATGTCTCAACTAAATGCTTGGTGCCACCTGCAGAAATAAAAGGAGAACTACTCATGCCTGTTTGCTGCTTTTCTGACAAACAGCTCAGTTCCGGAGAGAAGTGGTACAAGCACAAAGCTGTCCTCTACATTCAGATTTCATCCTGCTTTCATGGGACTATTCTCCTTAAAAGCCTCTGCTGCAGTACAGCCCTTCAGAAATCATCCACTTGAACTCACTGCAGAGTTGAACATGGAAAATGAAATAATATGCAAGCCTGTGTGGAGTGACAAAATGTAGGATATAGCACAGAAGGATGCTGTCTAATATCTGATCTGGAATTTGGCTCCGGTGGGCTGGAGCAGAATGGAATAAATCAGGAATTATGAATACTTCATGTGAGGTGGAGGGTGCGTCGACTGCAGACTTGGTTAAAGCTGGTGGTTTACTTACCGCTGGGATCTTGAAAACTGAATAAAAAGACCAATTACCACCTATTTCTGTAATGAGGGGTGAGGGTGGATGTTTCTCTTTGGTTTCCCAGCCAAAACAATGGGCTAGGTATCAAAGCTTGTACTTGCAAAGGCAGAGGGTAGAGGATTTGGGTGGTTTGTGTGTCAGTGAGAAAAGGAGCCATCTAAGGGACTCCTGAAATAACAGGAGGAGAGACTTGGGTGTAATGACCCTGGTTTGGAAACGGTGAATAGGGCTTGGTGCTCTTCTGTGTTCAAGGAAACAACGTTCAGTATCGCTAAATATCTGACTCTTCCAATTTTCAGTCTCTCTTCCCAATGGGAACAATCTAGTGAGGCCCTGGTTAATACCTGCTATAAATCAGCTGAACATACACATTTCTGACTTGAGCAGGGTCCCCTCCCCTTCAATTATCACTCCTTCTCATGTACAAACATTAAAGCAAAACTCAATTAGAGGTGAGCTAGAAGAGCACAATTAAAAGCTTGCTTCAGTTCCTAAATGCCCGGAGCAGAGCAGATGGTACATTCTGAGGGGCCGCAAAGGTACATCCTTTTAGCAGGAGTGAGATCCAGGTTTGGATTTAAGCATCTCCTGGGCCCCAAGAATTCCAGACACACTTTTGGTCAAGGCTTGTTTCTGCCCAGAGCAGTGACAGGCTGGATGGGGTGCTCCTGGCAGAGAGGCTTCCTTGACCATTCCTGAGGATGCGTTAAGCCCAGGACTCCTACAGGGGGGGATTCTGGCAGCGCAGATGGCGATGGCATAAATGCCACTGGCTGTCAGGTGTGGCTTGTCTTCTTTCAGAAAGGACATTTTATGGGATGTGTTGGGAAGTCTCATATTGAAGCCTTATTCTCCATAACCGGAGCAAGGTCCTTGCCCTGAAATGGGATAGGGACACTTTTTCCTTAAAGCAATGCTACTGCAGCTGGTAAATCCCAAACTCCTCCTTTACCTAAAACCAGGGTGCTTTTTTTTTTCCTGAAATGATCTTGGTTGGCGCAGCACACCTTGTTCCACTGAGTTACAGGGTTTGGGCTTTCACATACTGGAATTTTGGTATCTCTTTACAGCAAAAAATAAACTCATATTAGGACAGTTCTAGGTGATAGCTAATGTAAACTAGTGTAGAAGAGTGTATTGAAAACCAGTATATATAATATTTATATGTATGTATATAGATTTTGGATTGGATATTAGGAAAATTGTTTCACTGAAAGGGTGGTCAGACACCAGAATGGGCTGCCCAGGGCAGTGGTGGAATCACCATCCCTGGAGTTTAAAAAATGTGTGAATGTGGCACTTGGAGACATGGATTAGTGATGAAGTTGGCAGTGCAGGGTTAACAGTTGGACTCATTTTAGAGGTCCATTCCAACCTTAACAATTCCAACCTCTATGAGTCTCTGATATCCTCCAGATATCTGGTGAAAAGGTAGCAAAAAGCTTTCATCCCTTAGCCTGTTTTTCTTATTCTGACAAGATTGTCTATGTCAATATCATTTCAGTAATATTTCAAAACAGAAATCTGAATTATATTGAAGAAGTTTATATCTTCATTAAGTTTTTTTTTTTCTTAGGACCACTAAAATGCAACCTTTCTCTCGCCTCTAAACTTAACAGTCATTTTACAACTGAAAATGGAAATGATTCTGAGAAAGGGCATAAAGACATCTCTGGGGTGGTAGTATTAATTTTACAAATACACAGTGAAATCCTGTTGCTATTTTTAACAGCCTGCCTCAGCTAAAAAAGGAAAAATATCAGAAGATGTAGAAAATGTGAAGAGGAAGTACTGCAGAGTGAACGAAGAGGATTGCTCAGAGAGGAAATGACTCAGGCAGTTGCTAAGTAAAGGCAGCTGCCTATTTACAGAGGAATTAAAAGAGTTAAAGGAGAAATTCCCAAACAAAACATCCTCAGCAGAGTGTGGATGGCATGAGGATGCACTTAGAATAAACGTGTCTGAATGAAACCACAGAATTGCCTGAGGTTTGCCTTGTGCTGGCAGGGATAGAACAGCCACAGCCATGGGCAGGAATCAGAAGCCACAGTCCAGCCTCAGCAGACCCTGGCCATGTGAGCACTGCTGTGCCGTGGTCTGGGTGAAGGAATCCCTCTGGCAGCCAGGATATGAGCCCTGCCCATGACCAGCCCCGGGGCCCCTTTACCCAGCATGATGGTGAGGGTGGCTTGAGACATAATTGAAGAACATCCAGCCACTCTGGCCTTCATCCTTTCACCCTTCAACAGGGTCCCAGCTTCCTTTTTCTCCCTTTGAAGGCCACTTGCAAGCCCAGTATGGAGGAATTTCTGGTGGGAAGGCATGGCTGCTTTTTTCAGCTTGTGAAATGGGGAGTCACTGAGATCCACTGGCAGAGTTTTTGTATGTGCTGCACTCTCTCTGCATGAGAGGTGCACTATCATCCCCAGCATCTTCAAGGCAGGCCACAAGGATCAATCTCCCAGGATCTACCTCTGCATGACTGTTTTTCCTTCTCACCAGATAGCTGGAACAGAGAGAAAACAAAAGCCCTTCCTCCCATTCACATCTAGTACCTGTAATTAATCAGCAAAATACACTTCTCTCTTAGCAAGACATCAAGTAAAAAGACTCCCAGCATTGCTTGTTAATAAAATAAAACCTTGTAATAAATCATAGCCTGTAAGACATGCTACAGAGAAAGTATCTTAGCAGCTGTTTGGGAGAAGCCAAGGCTGGTGTGACAGTTCACTGTCCTGTTGGTGGTGACAGTCCCTGTGGTTTGGATCCCTGACTGCAAAACCAGGTCTAGTGGGAGGGAGCAATACACATCCACTTACGGGAGCTACGAGTCTTACCCTATTATGTGTAACTGCAAAGCTTGTACCCGGTTTTTGTTCATATCTAGTGACATTATTATTGCTTTAAGAAGTTCTCCAGCCACAGGGAATGAGAAGCAGTGATAACGTGACACACTGAATTCAAGCTGTGGAAAAAAATCTCTCCTATGGCACTTCTCTATTTGAGTTTCTGTGTGTTGGGGGTTAGGTTTTTTCAGGGAATTTCTTTGCCTTTGTTGTCACGGAGATGGAAAATAGCGACCAAGACACAAAAGAGGAAGACGAGTGCCTCGACATACCCTTGAAATGGTTCTGGGGATGAGGGGGGAACGGGGTTATTTTGGCAGTATCTTAACTGGAGGTGGTCGGTCTTTGCCCGACTTCCGAGGGGACACGGCTGTGGGTTTTGGGCGCTGGATTTCTGCTGCTCAGAGAGAAAGCGGTGCTGCCGCGCTGCTCCCGGGCCCCGCGCAGGGGTGCGGCAGAGCGGGCGGGAGGCAGCGGCGCCACAGACAGCGCCACCGCAGCGCTCCGACCCGCAGTACCGGGTACTTACCCCGTGCTGCCGCCCCGAGGGCTAAAAAGCGCAAAAAGCGTACAAACCGAAGTCCGCCCAGCCCCGGGGCGTGCGCGGGCACCGCCCGGCCGCTCTGAGGCCCCATTCACATCTCGCGGCTGCAGCGCTTGCAGGTGGCGCCCGCGAGAGGCGTTCGAGTCACGGCGCACGCGCAGCCCGCGGGGGCAGTGCCGCGGTTGGCCTGCAGGCGGCACCACCGATCAGCGCGGCGCGCTGCCCCGCCCCCTGCCCCGCCC
>VZTE01001767.1:554642-571351 GCA_013397775.1 Eulacestoma nigropectus
GCCCCCTGCCCCGCCCCCCGCCCCGCGGCTGTCACCGGCTGCCAGCAGCGACTGCGGGCCCCGCCGAGCGCTCAGCCTGTTCCAGTGACACGAGACCCCTGAACACACGAAGCTATTTGTCTTGCCTTCCTAGAGAGCATATTTTCTCCCTTTTTCAAGCCCTTTCTTGTTTCATTTATGTGTTTTATATGTACAAAAGTTATATTTGTATTTTCAAGCCCCTATATATCTGTATTTGTACAAACAAAGCAAACAATGTGACCCAGAGACATAAAAAATCTGTTTAATAACCATGAGTACAGGATCAGAGATGCCATCAGGCCCCACAGCTGGGGCCCGGGAGGCCACTGTCCGATTCTCTTCGGGCATCACCTCCTGCCCAGTGCAAAGGGAGGGCAGGGTGGCCAATAAGGGTTTATTCTGTCATGCGGGTGACAGGTTCCTTCAGCAAGTCTGCTCTGTCACCTGGGGGCCCTGACACTGCCCCTGGCCACGGGACACCTCAGTGGTTGTTTCCAGAGCAGCACTGGTCAGTCTGGAGGGGAACTGACAGCTGGTCAGCTCCTGGAGCCATGGGCTGCCGGACAGAGGTGAAGTCCACCAAAAACGAGCAGCAGGGCCTATGATGAGGGAAGAGGAAGAGGAAGAGGAAGAGGAAGAGGAAGAGGAAGAGGAAGAGGAAAAACAAGAGGAAGAGGAAGAGGAAGAGGAAGGGGAAGGGGAAGGGGAAAAGGAAGGGGAAGAGGAAGAGGAAGGAGGAAGGGGAAGCCAGCTTGGTGGTGGGGGTGTACAGGGAAAGCACAAAGCTGGAAATGGGACAGAGAAAAACAGAAAAGACAGGGACAAGAAAAAGGAGAGAGGAACAGCAAGAGAGGGGAAAAAAAGGGAGCGGGACAGAGATAAAGAACCATACAATTATTTAGCTTGGAAAAGAACTTTGAGATCATCGAAGTCCAACCATTAACCCAGCACTACTAAGTCCACCACTAAACCACTTCACTTGAATAGAGTGAAGAGGGGAAGTTAAGAGTAAGCCTAGTGAGAGTAAAGCCTGAAGAGCACAATAGAAATTTTTAAGTAGTGGTTTTAAGGGTGGGACAAGCTTTGGTGCTTTGTTTTGGTTTTTTTTCCTTGAAATGTATTAGATTATTTTTAATGCTACGCTTTAATATTAGATTTAGGAAGATCCAGGGGTTTGAAGCTCATTTTACTGCAGGACCTTGCGAAGCTCAGGAAAATACGATGGAAGCTGATGTTGCTTATAGGGAGTATTTCAGGGTTAGTTCTTAGGAAGGTATGAATGTGTATTACCTTTTTGACTACTGTTACAAGTAATGATAGATGAGATCAGGATTAAGGAGCTGAAAAAAGCAGCAGGATGCACAAAAATTAGGGCAGCATGTTTCTAAGTCTGAACAATTCATATTGCTAAACAAAATGAACAGATATCAAAATTATTTCTTTTGTCTTGGATTAATTATGGTACAAAGGAAGATTGGGGTACTTGTTTGATTTTGTGGTTCACATGTGTTTGAAGATAGTACCTATTTAAAAAAAAACCAAAACGCTTCTTATATTTAACCAGTCACAGGTTCCAGGCTCTGTGAGGTCCGGGATAAACATTCTTCTCTGAATTCAGCTATGCCAGTGGATCATGCTGTTTCTCAGAACTGTTTTCATTACCATGCAGTAGGTTACCTCCTTTGCTAGCAGTATACAGAATCTGTGGGCTTTCCTGACAGACTTGGATTAGGGGGGTTCCCATAAGCTCCTCAGTCTTCAGTTTGATGAGAGAAGCAACTTCTAGCAAGCACTGGTAGATAGAAACTCCTAATGGCAAAGCAGGACTCTTGAGAAAGCAGCTATCCTGTACCTTAAGGTGGAGAAGGAATTGTGCTTTTTGCCGCTTTCAAATTTAACCTTAAGTTGGAGAAGGAATTGTGTTTTTTGCTGCTTTCAAATTTAGAAGGCAAAACGCTTTTAACTTTAGAAGGCAAAACGGAGAAGTTTGGCTCGGCTAAAACCTGTCATGCTATCTCCTTTTCCATTCTATTTTCTAAAGCTCATTAGAAGAGATCTTTCTTTCCCCATATCTATTTCCATAAAGTTTCTACAAAGGTATAACAGAATTGTGGCTAAGTGTATCCTGTAAAATCAGAGAGCTGAGTTTTACCATCTGGGCTATGGCTGCTTCTTAGTAGCATAAGCAAATAACAGATGCAAAAATACTCTGCAGGACGAAAGCATGACATGAAACAAACATTTATTAAAAAGGACTGTACAGACAAACAGATCTCACACTGTTACTCCTACGAGGCACAGGAGCAAAATACATAAAACACAGAAGCCAGTGAAAACTCTAGATATTGCTAGAATACCTAAATACTAAAATGAAAACATATGCTGGATGAATTAGAAAACTGTAAAATAAAGGAATAAAGCACTTTTATTTATTTAAAGTGCTAGTGAAGTCTTTATTTCTTGAGTAGTATGCTATTTAAAGTAACACATCAATGTCTCTTCTTTCAAATTTAAATTATGTAAGTTGAAACCACTGTCAGGCTCAGTCAGGGTCCTGTTTAGAAAGCTTAGCTTGAATTCAGGAAGTGCAAGTATTTAAATTTGCCTTACATTTTCTCTGTAATTAATGGTGTCATTGGCACTAAAGTTTGGACAACTGATCCAACGCAGCTTGGGTATGAAAATTTCTATAGCAAAGCATTTAGATACAATACAGTGTTTGCATCCTTTTACTGTGAGCTTAAGGTCAGTGGCAGGGCGAAAGGCTTCGGATTTTATCTGGGGTTTTTTTTCTGTTTGGTTGCAGAACAACAGGACTGTCCTTCAAGGCAAGTGATGAACCAGGAAAAGACCCTGGAAACCATCTATACCAAGTGAATCCAGTTATTTTGTTGTCACTTAGATACCCTTTTAAAAATCGAATGACAAAGACAGGGTCAAACCAGACTTTAGTAATATAAGTGTCTTCTAAGCTTTGAGGAGGGTCTCATTGTGGCTATTCAGAGAATTTGACCCAAATAAGAATAAATTTAAACTAAGTGAAGAAGTATCCACGAAGACTTCAGAGACAAAGGAAGAAGCCATTGTTGCTCCATGAAGCAAAAATGCAGTAGACTCATGGTAAGAACTGTACTTCAGACAGCTTCCTCTTCTGTCTGAAAACCCAGAAATCAGTATTTCATAATTATTCCTCCAGTCTCTTAAGAAAGTTGCCTGGGAGAAAAGAGCCTGGGGCTGTCATGAGAAGAGTTCTTCAGTCAAACTTCCGTCATTATTCCGTGAGAGAAAATAATATTCTTTCCCTATGAAAGATACTGCTTCCCTCCCTGCCCCCACCCCCATGGTCCCCTAATACATAATACATATTTTATCTCCTTGAAATAGCTAGAATTATAGAATATCTCAAGTATGAAGGGACCCATAAGGATCATCAAGTTCAACTCCCTGCTTCTCACAGGACTATGTAGCATCAAACTGTATGGCTAAGAGTGTCCTCTCCTTATATGTACATATATGGCTAAGTGTGCTCCTTGAACCCTTACAGGCTTGGTGCCTTGGCCACTTCCTGGATCACTGGACCAGTGACTGACCACTCTCTCAAAGAAGAACCTTTTCCTGGTGTCCAATCTGAACTTCCCTCAATGCAGCTCCATTCTATTTCCTCGTATCCTGTTGCTGGTCATCAGAGGGTGATCAGCACCTCCTCCTCTGCTTCCCCCCTGAGGAAGTTGTAGGCTGCGATGAGGACACCCCTCAGCTCTCTCTTCTCCAGACTGAACAAGCCAAGTGTCCTCAGCCGCTCCTCAGAGGTCTTGTCCTTGAGACCTTTTGTAATCTTGGTCACACACCTCCTGCAGAACACTGTAATAGTCTGATGTCCTTCTTGCATTGAGGCATCCCAAACTGTATCCAGTACTCAAGGCCTCACCTGTGCAGTGTAGAGTGAGACAATCAGCTGGCAATGTTGTGCTTGATGCACCCCAGGTTGTGGTTGGCCCTTTCGGCAGCCACAGCATCCTGCTGACTTATCTTCAGTTACACTCACTCTCAGTAGTGCATGCTATTCATATGGCAGAACTTCGTAAAGGATGTGAAAATTTGTAAATACTAGTACAATTGATGCAAACACAGTATGTCATATTCACTTTTTTTTTTTAAACCAAACCCTAACCTTGTAAAACACAAGAGCACATGAGACTAGTTTAAAAAAGTAAAAATACAAAACTGTTGTACTAAATTAGTAAATGGTGCATCCTTAAGTATACTTCAGTTCAGAGATCTCCCAAGAAAGAAAGAACCTGGCAAAGTAACACTGAAGTGAGAACAACTATGACTAACCCTACCTATTTCAGAACTGTAAGTCGAAGTTTCTACAAATTAATCTTTCTATTCACACTACTTCATTGCAGACCATTCACCCACTCCATTGTCACTACTTCTTAAATTTGTGTACAACTACCATCAAAGTATCCTCCTCTCATGTATGCACTTTGGGGAAGTCCACATACTCTCTTTTAACTCTGTGCATTTTCCCTTCAACTCCATAGGAATTGCTCTGAACAGGGCACACAGCATGTGGACATTCTGACATTTAAAAGAGTAGAATCCAGTATTTGTGCTACAAAACATGCATAACAGACTATTGCCATTTGGAGCATGGAGTCAGACTATCTTCCATTATTGCTATCTCAGAGACCAAATCCCTGTAATTCAGCTAGCAGAATCTGCTCTTCACATAATTTCAGGGGCAGCTGGTCCACATTCTGTCTGCTGTTGACAGATGTGTATTTCACTATGTAACATTAAAATGGGGTAATATCTCCTGAACCTGGCTTAAGTTTTAGGACTATATTCAGTAAATCACTCATGTATTTTGTGGCAGACTTAGGAAATTAATGGCGACGTATGGGATTTGGCCAGCAAAATTGCATCATGTGGGTTTATTACAGTTGCCAGTGTTTGGCAAAGTTCTGAGCAGAGACTTGGGGCTTCCCTGTTCTTCCTATCTAACAAGCCAAATTCTCAATATAACCACTCTAACATAATAGTAGAGAGAAACCTGGGCTAAAGAGAGAAGAATGTGAACAAGCAGTTCCTGCATCCCGAAGTTAGTGAAAAGAATATTTAATACTTGAGATCAATTTAGGCAACAAAGGTGGTCACAAAACTGGGATTAGAGATGAGCAAATTTTAAGCGCCGGTTCTGTAAGTGGGTCACTGCCAACCTCCCCATTGGAAGAACTGTTGTTACATTACATGAAACAAAGGGAAGACATACAGAGAGTGATCTACTCCAGATGCTTTAGTCAGGGTTCTTTTGGCACACAGGGAACAAGAAAACAAACTGGCCTGAAGTAAAGCTTATTTGAAAATGACCTATTAAAAGACAAAAAAATAGAAAGTTTTGGTTGAGGGAGGACAGTGACACCAAAGCTCATTGGTTGTGGTGAAATACATAATTTTTAGTTGACACTGTTCCTCATGCATGTTCCTGAACTTTCCTATGCTCCAGTGGAGCACGTGTCTGCCAGATTTTGGCTGTAGAAACCAGGAACAGAAGACATGCAGAATGGCTGATGTGCAGTCTGTGCACATAGAAATCTATCATGCATGTTTCCTAGAGAACCACAGTGTGCTGGTTGGCCACAGAGCCAGGGAGGACCACTAATACAGCTCATTTCAGCCTTGTTCTTAAGTCAATCAGTCTTTTGACTGCTGAAAATAATAACCTGTTAAGATGTTAAAGCATGACAAATTACATCCTTTTTAGACATTTATACACAGCCAGCACCTTTCCAAGTTTTAACTCAAGTTTGAGGGAACGGTACAATCAAACTTCAGTAAATCAAGACCCATGTGTGCCATTAATGCATTGATTTTCTATATAACAAATCTCGTTTTCCCTGAACATTTCCTGTTTAAAAAGAGTTCCATTGGATACCCAAACCTACCCAGTCTTACGAGATTGGAAAACAAATTGTTCTTCATTGAAACAAACAGTCTGCTATTTCAGCACTTCAAATAGTCTCCTGTTATAAGGAGAAAACTGAATAATCTTTTAGTATCATCTGTTTTTTAAAAAGAGAACATAAAAGCATTTGTGGTAATCACATTTGGTCAATAGAAACAGCCTGACATTTAGGATACTTGCACAAAGAATTCCAGTTTGTTTAGGAGTACAAAAGATGGGACAATTGAAATGTTAAACTGTAGCACCAGTAATATTTACTTTCCTAAAACTGAATCCTAAGGACTGGAAGGAACTTAGAGCAGGAACATTGTGCTTACATTGCATTTAAATAGAAAACAATGAGACAGTCATACTTGAGTCTGCAATTCAGTAAAGTCTGGGCAAATTTGCAGTTCTACTGGAAGAGTACTGAGACAAGTCACGCAGCTTTTCAATCTTCTGGATTTCATTCATCCTGTTTCCTCTTGGGCTTTTTGGGATTCCGAGATCGGCTCTTTGCTTTGCAGAGTGGACATATGGGCGCGTTCCGATGGATTTGTTGGTGACACGATAAACACGCCTGAAATGCAATTGCAGCCTCTTGTTACAAACATCGAAGTGGTGTTGTTACATGGGTTATTGAGTATCACACTCTAAGTTACAGTACAGACAAAAACAAGGCTTCTTGCCTTCAAAGGCAAACTGGTGCTACATTCTATACAATCTAGGTATGTGGATTGTACAGTAATTTCAGGCCAACTGAAGAACAGGAGTATCCCATTGAATTTAAACTACATTTCCACAGACAGGTGGTTCATACATGTATCAATAACTTTAAATTCTATTTTGTGTTAAATGTTACAGTGATGTTTTAAAGTTGTTACCTGACTAATAGCTCACTGAGTCAGAGAAGTTACAGTGATGGCCAACAGCAGTATCACAGAACTTAAGGCAGGAGCAGGTGATTAGATGAATTCCACATATTTAACACAAGGTACAGAACTCTGCCCTTTTGCTCCATACTAAGCCCTTTAATTCACATTTGACTGAAGCCTATTACTTGCAGAAAGGCTTTTCAATTGCCTAACTGTAAATAGTAAGTATATTACTTTGGAGTGTACCTACATCAGTTTGCCTTCTTAGTGACTCTTTGGAACTTGGGTGGGATGAATACCCCTATGTAACTACTTAGCTCTTCTCACTACAGAAGGAGCTGAGTAAAACTGTCACTTAAGTGCCCGTGGTTATGTTACATTAACCTACACATTACTCTTGAAGATCCCAAGTGCAGAAACAATCACCTTTCCTGGTAATTTATACCACTGGTAATTTCCCTCATAAAATATGTGCATTGCTTTTAATATGACTCCATATGGCATTAACTAAGAGCTACTACTTTTCCTTTTGCCAAGGGTTTTTTTCTTCCTTATGTGCCTCGCTCCCATGTGAAACACAAGAGGAGGGGAATTGCCTACACCTCTGCTGAGGGTGACTCTTAAGTCCTAAAAGATTCTTGTCCTAAAAGATTCTTATCCTTAAGCCTTGATGACCGGTGCTACTACTTTAAGTCTACTGCTTGCTATTGTTTTGAACCACTGCAAGGAAAATCAGAATCGGGACACATAATTTTTCCTTTTTGCAAATATTGATCACTTTATAAACATAATGCATTCCAATGACAAAAGAGAAAACCCAGCACATTCCATCTCCTGACCTTCATTGGAGGTGGCTGCTGTCTGAAAGTTGCTGTCTGTCTGGTATCTTGCTTCCTAGCCACTTGCAGCTGTTGGGCAGCTGCTGCAGCTGCAGCCAGAGACTCTGGGATGGGAGGCTCCTGTGGTTCTGTCTGCCATTCTGCTTTCTGCTTTTCAAAGTAGCTAGACAAAAGAGTAACAAACAAAAAATGTAACCACCTTCTGGAGTATTTCATTAGTCTGTAAAGGATATTTTGTGTTAAAATACAGTGGGTCACATTTCCCTATCATGTTCCTACACTAAAGTCAAACTGCCAAATTGCCTACACATAGACTAGTCCATAAATAGAATATGTGGTATTTTCTTCTGCATTTTCACACTTCAGCCAGATTCCAGACCATAAGCTTCTAAGGCATCTTGATGTACAACTGGATATAAATCTAGTAAGATGAAAAATAGACAACACATATAGAAGCAAAATAGACAACAGCTTCAGATGCACGTCTGTCAAACAGTTTTTCCATCTTATTCTGTTAAAATTAGTAACTTTTGTACACAACAGATTAATACATTCTTTGTAGTGTCAAGGTGTTTGGAATGTAAAACAACATTTCTATAGAAATATAAAGGAAATCTTGAAAACTGTGCCTGTGAAAACTATGTTAATTGTGCTGGGCATTAAGAGAAATACATGCTTATCAAAACATCCCTTGCATTTAAAACTGATCTGTTAAACAGAGGACACTGTTCTTTGAATAACAGCTAATTCTGTCACTCTCCCCTGCCTAGGTTATATGTAAAAATGAGATGGTGATTTATTATCCAAATCTATCCCACATGTCAGGGAAACTTACTTGTTGACACTCACAGGTATTTGGCTAAATGCCACTGCCATGTGCAGGCAGCAAAAAGTAAAATTGTGACTAGCAGCAGCACAAACCAGCTGAAGAATACTTGGTTTGTATCCCTCTCTTGTATTGCCTCCTACTATTGCTTGCTAGACAAGTAATTTTCAGTGAAAAAGAAAAGGATAGATAAAGCAACATATAGTATAAAACTAGAAGGCCAACCACCCTTGAATGTTTGCATGTGGTATGTCAAGTTTGCAGCTTGGAGTAATTTAAATTTAACTTGGAACAAATTCAGACTGAATGTTATCAAATACATGTCTTCCACATCCCTTTTTTGTTAACTTTTGTTTTTCATGCTTACCTCTTGGGTTCTTTTTTTTCCACCTACCAACAAAGGTACAATGAAAAAATGACCAGTAGAACTGAGAGAAATCATAAAGCCAGATAAAGTCTCTTGCTTTGGAGACTTACTCAAGGGACAGTTTCTCTTCCTCTTCACATAGGTCTGGCAGCCTCTGCAATCCCAGAGTCATTCGCAAGGCGTCTACGTGCTCCTTTAGGGGCTTGTACTCCTCATGCAGGCGGCGAGTAGATTCCAAGAGCTTGTTAAGATCGTTCTCAGACTGCTTGATAGTGTTCTCCATCTGAAACAGGAGGTCGGGCATGTTTTTAAAGAACTGTTCCTCTCTGACTGAGCAGGAGACTGTATCAGAAAGGAGAGATTTTTCTCACTGAAGTTGGAAGAGATTTGAGACAATGCAATAGTAAAGCAAAGACTTAAGGTATTGGGAGGATGAAAAATGGGCAAAGAAGAAGCAACAGAAAGTGACATATGAAATGCATTTTCATTTTTAAAAGATGCACTCAACCTATATGACCTTCTGAACAACAGAAAAATCAGAGAGACAGGCTACAAATAAAGTTGGCAAGTGAGGAGACACGGAAAACTCTCAAGAGACATTAAAAAAGAGCTTAAAGTAGTATAAAGTAATTTTCTGTGTTACTAAGATACCTGAACACTGACTGGTAGAAGTTAACAAACAAGCTAAGGAAAGGTTTCTGCTTCTCTTCAGTAAGTGGGAAAAGCAGCAGAGAAAAAGACAATCTGACTGGAAAAAGAGGGGAGGATAAAACAGAGACTGAGGTTATGCAGCTGGACAGGGGGACAGACATTTGAAGTCATAAATAAATGCAGTCTGCACCTCCAGTATATAGCTTGTACTTTTTTACTTGTTGGAGCTTTTTTCTTCTGGTGCAACACAGAGATACCTTCAGAGCCAAAAACCCCATGTAAGAGCCCTAACATGATATTAAAAATGTATTTAAAAATATATTCCCTATTTAGCCCCTCTAATTGGCTTATCTTCCCTGTTTTTTCTCTTATTTGTGTTAATTCCCTTCTTGATATTCGGTGATTCCACTCAGTGATGAAGGTCAGCTCTTACTATGAACTTAACAAATACTATGTATTTTCTCAAAATCTCTTAGTCCCACCTACCTGCCAAAGTTTCTGTTTCTGGGTGCTAAATGAGAAAACACTAACAGGAAGAATTGTTTTCTATGAGACAGCTGGAGTGGCATTATTGTTGCTACTGGTAAAGTCATAGCCACAGTAGGCTTGGTTATCTATGCTCTCAGTGCAACAGCTTATTATGCCAACATTATAAAATATCCTGCCCTACAAAAGGAAAAAACAATTATCCTGAGATAAATGTACTTTGCACTCTTTGTAGGATCCTAGGATAATGTTGTAAAGTCCTTATTATTGAACCAGTGACAGTTCACGCATGCACAATTCCACTATTTGTGGAATGATTCATATCCAGCTGTGTCTTAGTCAGACTGTCTGCAGCTGGGCTGTTGCATACCACATTAATGTCAGCATGGATCAGTCGCAGCTCCTCCACATGGGCCATCTTCTCTTGCAGCAGCAGGTCCATTTCCTGTTTATATTCTTTCAGGTGCCTCTCCTCAGACTCCAGGGCTTCAAATTCTGCTTTCAGTCGTGCCTTTATTTTTTCCATCTGCAAAGTCTTATTCCTGAATCCCAGTGATAATTAAAAAGATAGAGAGACAACAGTGAGTCACTGAAACATATTTTTGTAAAGTGTCATTTTATATGGGATTAGATAGATAAAAGAAGGCAATAGACATGAGTGAAACTAAATGTGTCTAAGAGAAGGTGGGGTACAAGGAGAATACTGAATTCTAATCCCAGCTCTTCTGCTGAGCTTTTCAGTGGTAGAATATTTGTACTGAATTATGAAATTAATAGAGTGTTGTCAGGTTTTAACAGAGCATGGCAGAAAGCAGAGTCAGTCACTTGGACAATTAATTATGGCTATGTATTCCAAGTGTCAAAGCTAGTAATATGACCTGGGTTCCTCCCCCTCACTTCAGGAGTTTATAAAGCTGCAAGAGATAAAAACAGTATCATAAATAACTTCTACAACAGGTATTCAGAAGCAGGCAGTCTGGGCAGGGGTAATATGAATGAAGGAAATTTAAAACAGGACAATTTAAAAAGTCCTGTTTCCTCTCTTGTATTTATGATGTGTCTGCATCTCTCATCAATAAATTCACTCCCATTCTCTTTTATCTCCTCTCAGTCAGAACACTGAGTCTTTAGGTATTTACTTAATTTTATGACTGCGTTATTTCTGTGGAAGTATTTAGTGCATATAAAGAAGCATGTGCATATATGTTTGGATTGTGGGCTTACAATTGTTTACTGAAGGCAGTATTCCCTTGACTACAAATTATATATATTTATCTATAGATACAGATATGGATATAGATAGCAGATTCAAAATCAAATTCCCACATTTCTTCAAAACCCAGCTGAGCTGCCTTTAATACATGATAGAGATAAACTTTGATTTTGGTCATGAAGATTTCTTTCCCCTCTGCCTGTAGAATACATGGAATGCACATTAAAATAAACTCTGCTAAATCTATCAAAGGTGAACCTGTAAACATAAGAAATTCTCATGTTTATTTTGAAGGAAATTATTCATAGAATGCAAGCTCCTTTAAAAAGATTTGGGAATCAAGAAATAGGTTTAATTGAGCGGATTTTTTTAAAGGTAACTTAAAACGGACATCAATGTTGCAAGTAGGACTGGCTTCTTGACATTGTTTTTTTAAATTTACAATACATTCAAGCAACTTTTTTGATACTTCATTGTGCACTAAAGCTAGTAACATCACCTTTGCACTACCTCATGCCACAAAATAATAGCAAAAATCAGTTAAGTGCAGTTTATATATGACCTTTGAATATGTGATCAGAAAACTGAATGCACTATATATTTCCAAATACCACTCTCACTGAAAAAAAATAATTTAAATTAAGTGCTACAATAACTGGACCACAAACTGTAGTAGGCCCTACTTAGATCTCTATTTTAAAACTGAGCCTGTCTACCTGTCAAGTAGAAAATCATTGTTCTTACACTGTCACATCTCTTTCTACAAATAGTTTGGGGACACTAGACAGACAAATATTTTTGCTTGATCTTTGTTCACCTTTGTGGTATTGTGTGAAGAAGGCTGAAGCCCATAGTCTGCTGCCCAATTCACTTCTTCCATGGATAAAGTGTGCTTCTTAGAGATGCTGTAACCAGGCATAAGTCCCTGTGGTCACCTGCACGCACTGCTGATGGTAACGCTTTCACTGCCAGCCCTCTCTCCTCTATCTCTGATAGCCCCTCTCTGGCTGTCATGTCCCAAAACACTTCTCATCGCTCTGGGGTTACCCAGGCAGCATGCCTTCCACCTCTCAGCTACATTCAAAATCACTGTCCTCTCTAACGTGTTTTGGCTTTTGGATGCACCACTTCCTACTAAATAGACAGCTCAGGCCCCATCCTGAAAATCGGTGCCCTAAGCCAAGGAGTGGAAATGCCCTACCTAAAGTTATGAAAAATGTCCCTGATGCGGGCACGTGCCATACCGTGCCTGGCTTTTTATGAGCCCCCTCTTCCAAAGCATCCTGCAACTCACCCTATGAAGGACGCTATATACAAATTCCTGGTGTTTTGCATTGCATGAACCGCAGCCCGAGGCAGCTCCGGCCTTGTGGCAGGAGGGAACGGCAGAAAAAGCCTCGGTCCGGTGTGTCCCCATCCCCAGGCGCCTCGGGCGGCGGCCAGAAGCAGCAGGTAGGGAGATCTCCGCGGGGTGCTCTCGGTCGCCTCCCCGCCTTCGGCCGAAGGGGACGGCAGGGCAGAGAAGCCGCTAAAGCTCAGCTGCTCCCCTCTCGTCACCCGCATGGATCCACCGCTCCCCGGCGGGCCCTAACGCCGCCTTCCGCGGGGGATGGACGGATGGGTGGATGGATGGATGGATGGATGGATGGATGGATGGATGGATGGATGGATGGATGGATGGATGGATGGATGGATGGATGGATGGATGGATGGATGGCCTGCACCCCGGTGGGGCTCCGCCGGTGCCTGCAGCGCTGCCCAGCCCTGTCCTACCCGAGGGCACGTCCGCCCTCGGCTTTCGGTGTCAGACTCTGCTTTCTTTGCCATCCCACTTCTTTCTCAGCCCAACAAGGCTCCTGCCCGGGAGTGAGTGGGGCAAAATAAAATAACAGATTCAAGACACAGAGCCTCATGAATATGAAATACTAATTCAAAGGACTTAAAACAAACAAACAAATAAACAAACAAAACCCTACGACACCCGCGGCCCGACACCACTCCCCCCAGCTGCGCTGGGGCTGCTCAGACCTTCCCACCCGCGCACTCCGCCTTCTCATGTTATCACTCAGGGCTAGTGCTCTGGAAATGCACGACCATTACCGCCCTTCACTACGCATTCCAGCGGCGATTCCCAGCAGCAGATGCTCCCTCCCTGCTTAGAAAAATGTATTTTCTGCTCTCATCGTAAACCCAGGGGTAGTTTTCTTTCCCTCAGCAGCAGAATAGCTACTTTCAGATCGATGCAACTCCTCCGCTCCCCCGAGGAAAAAGCTGCTTCATGTAACCGATAGGGCACAAAGCGAACATACCTGATCTCCTTGATGCTCTCGAGTTTGCACATTATTTCTTGCTCATCTGCCATGCTTTTTACTCCCGATTTACACCTCCCGTGAAACGTGCAAAATGCCAGGGAAAAAAAACCCAAACCGAAACCAAACCAAAACAAAAAACCGTACAATAGACACAATGTAGTCACCCCCTCCTCGCATATGGGCTCTGAGCCTGTGCGGTAGACTCTAGTGGGAGCTATGGGACTTAGAGTCCAGGTTCCTATTGCTGCCCAGGCAGAGAGGCTGCAGAAAGACTACAACACCCACAAGGCAGAGCAAAGCTTGCCTGCCCTTCTTCCTGCAACTACATTTTAAATCAATTCGTCACACTCATCATGTTAAAGGTTGTTAGGAGTGCAAAAAGAGCAGAAGCCTTCCTTCTGAGATCTGTGCAATGTTTAGCATTTCGTTAAAATATGCACTAAAAGACTGTTGATGGGTTCATGATTTTGATTAAAAGCTTTGACAAAAAGGCTGCTGTAGTCATTGCTACTACAATGCTGTTTTCTCCTGGATGCTCTGAGTTTTCTACTCAATGCTCTGATTGCTCACCAAATCCAATTTTTGCAATTTTCTAGAACAGACAGTGAATAAGCAGCAGTTGTGAATAGAATATATTTTGTGAATAGAAGATGTTTTAGTTATTTTCTCCATTATTTAAGGACTTTTCTCTATATTGTTGTGTTCTTCAAATAAAGAAAAAGGTAGATGAAGGAAAACAGTGATAGCACCAGCACCCTCTTCATCATGCTACAGCTTTTATAAAGAAATTAGAATATAAAAGGTCTGATCCTCATGTAATTTGAGTCAATTGCAGACTCTCACTGCCTTAAAAATTGAAGATTGTAGGATTGAGACCTAAGTGAGGTGTGTGCTCAAACGAGGAAGGCTTCTTCGATGCATGATTTAAATAGATGAACTAATTGGTTTGAGGGGGTAGAAGACAAGTTAGCTACAGTCAGCCAGTGAATCTTGTTGCTAAGACAGTGAGGGAGTAAGAGCAGACAGGGTGAGGATAAGAGGGAGAGAAGGAAAATGCCCTCAAACAGGAGTGATGAGAATCCCAGCCTACTTTTGCACTGTTTATCCAATTTTTTAATTTCTGGTTTTACAGCCTAAGCTGAAAGGTTGAGGGCAGAAAATGAAAATGCAAGTTCAACTTTTTACTTTACTCTCCTTTGAATGACATTAAGAAAACCACTTCAGAAAGTGTTATAAATTAGTTGGAAGTTCTAAGGAAGTAAACCTACCCGCAAGCATTAGTAATTATTTTTCTCTCCATGTTTAAAAAAAGGAGAGAAAATATTACATCTCCACATTTCAATGCACTTCAAAGTGGTCACAAAGTTTGATACTTGCAGTCCCAGCACATACAGATTGGTAGCATTCGACTTGTGCTTCATGGCTTTGGTCAAGTGTTTTAATGTCTGTGTTTCAATTTTTCTCCTAGACAAAGTGTGTCTGAAAGTTCTTTATATGATCTGAAATCACCGCACCAATATGTATTATCTATTCTGGTGCTATTTACAAACTTTGATATGTGGAATCCAAATAACGATCAGTTTTTCCCAGCATGCGGATTAGATTTTTCAAAGAAAGCTACGGGGCTTAAGCACTAAACTGACACTGGAAAAATATTTCAGCTGATCCTGAAAAATTCAACCTTGTTTCTATTCGATCCTTTTAAAACCAAAAACTAACAGGGAGATAGATTTCAAAACAAGTTGCAGTATCATGCAGAATGAAACCAAGGCTAAAATACTCCCCTACTTCACTGAGCACAGGATTGAATTTTTGTGCAAAAATCTCCAGCTGCGTCCATTTAACAGTCTAACATCAGTCCACACACATCAGCATTATGACAACAAATCTAGTTCAGAACAATTCCAACTGGAAGAATGTGGTTTTTTTCCTAGATAATCATCCCAGCTACAGCAATTAATTCTAGAAGTCTGGATGTAGTGATGCAATGTAGGGCCCTTATAACTGAACTATTAAATATTAATATTCTAACTGCATTTTTTAAAAAGTGCAACATGTTTTATGAATGACGTAGCATTTAAAGAAGTATTAGAGATTTAACACTAGTGGAGAAGACCCCACAGTAAAACACACAACAGAACTGGACTTGGGTTAATATACTGCTGGATTAGGTACCACCATAAGCAGAATGTGTAGCAACGTTGCAAAACCTAGATATCAGAAAATGGATGAGTCAAAGTGGTGCATTCCAAGTTGTGAAATTTGCTTCAAATTACTGAGTTTCTTAAATGGAAATAGATTCTTTCTGTATCCCATTGAGGTTTTGAGCTTTCAAAATGTATTCCTCACATTTGCCAGATTTTTTCCTATGAGTGGGTCACTGCAATTGCACTGGTATTTAATATTTTAAAGGACAGCTGGTATTGGTTTCAGAATGCTTTGGGAAGCTGAAGGTAGTCATCAGCAACACTGAAACTGATAGGAAGGAACTACATGCTAGCCCTGAGATCTTCAAAGCATCTAGTCTTTAAATATCAATGTTTTAAGCAAAGCCTAAAGTATTTTTGTTAATCCTGTGCCGGAGCATCCTACCTAGCTAAAGGTTTAAGTACCTGCATATGTTAATCTTAGCCCATCCCAAAGGTATGCCTAAATATACCTGCATTTGGTCATGTCCTTTATTTCATCCTCCAACCCCGTGACCTGCAAAACTGGGAAAACACAATATTTTTATAAAGAGCCTGGCACCCATCTGCCCTCCCTCAGCCTCCTCCTCCTTTTTCAGCAAGGGGATCGGATGTCCCTAGGGGACAACGACAAGGGAAATGGTCTCCCTTTTCCCATTCTCTTTTGGAGCCCGACCATACAGCCACCTCGTGGCTTGCCCCCGGGGTTCGGTCCTCCCCAGCGGTCAGCCGGTGGTGCCGGTGCCCGTACCGGTGCCCGTGCCCGTGCCGGTGCCCGTACAGGTGCCCGTGCCCGTGCCGGTGCCCGTGCCCGTACAGGTGCCCGTACAGATGCCCGTGCCGGTGCCCGTACAGGTGCCGGTGCCCGTGCCCGTACAGGTGCCCGTACAGGTGCCCGTACAGGTGCCGGTGCCGGTGCCCGTGCCGGTGCCCGTACAGGTGCCGGTGCCGGTGCCCGTGCCCGTGCCCGTACAGGTGCCCGT
>VZTE01001767.1:578189-613682 GCA_013397775.1 Eulacestoma nigropectus
AAAAAAAAAAAAAAATCTAAATTTGAAAATTGTGGCAACTCAGTTGCAAATATGGAATGTTCTTCTTAAGGTTGTTGGGTTGGTTTTTTTTTAAGTCGTGATGACTAGAAATGTAGTATTTAATCTAATTTTCCTGAAATAAAAAGACCATTAACAGGCAGAGTTGTGCTCATTACTTTTCACAGTCTGGGAAGTTAGGAGTGGCTCTTGAATTTAATTCAGCTGAATGTCTTGTCATTGCTGAAGGATACTGTCACTCTCTGATGACCTATTCACTAGTCTAGCCAAACACCAATAACTTGCATTCAGCAATGTCGAAAAGGAAAGTGAGAAACTTAGGTCCTTAGGGTGGTAGTTGCACAATTATTTTCGTGCATGACAATGCTTATATATTTTTGTCTACCCCAATGGTTCTTTCTTGCCTTTGTGTTGCAGGATGTTTTTCCCCTTTGCACCGGTGCAATTATTTTTTTGAGGTGCACTGTAAACTTGATCTATGTTTAAGAAACAAACTAATTCCTCCATCAAAAAATTCCCAACCAATCTCCTTTCCAGCTGTCATGATGAGCCCATCAGCTTCTTCATACTCTAGGGAGTCATGAACAAGTAGGTTCCTAGTTAATTAGGTGTTTTGGTGAAGAGTCTATGGCATGATTTCATGAATCTAGTTTTTCATACCCACTCAATGAAATTCTCATGATGTTTGAAAATTACTTGATCTGGTAACTCAGTGGCTTACTTTATATCATCGGCAGTGCCCTGCATTTCCATAGTTCTCGAACAGCATTCATAACTTTCTTAAACTGAGCCAGCTGTGTTAAAGGGATTTCAGGAACAGTGGGCTAGAGCTTGGTGAGGAAGGAAAACAACCAAACTTCTAAGTGTTTGCAGCATTTGGGAAAGAAGAGTTCTATTTCACTTCTCTGAACTGATATGTGAAATGTATCAAGTGATACACTGACAGAATCAGAACTTAAGTGTATATGTATGTATGGGCATATCTATCTATCTATTTATTTGTGTGTGTATATGATGGGTTTTTTTCCGTCACTGTTCAGTGTAGACAAGACACCTGTAGGCCCAATAAGATCAGAAAGGTAAAGCCTAGTGGTATTTCTAAAGTAATTTCTAGTTCTATATATTCTGGTGCATGAATTCCTTAAATTCAGCCCTCTCTGCACAACTGAACTTTTCCTACTATTACAAGTGTTCCATCAGCATTTGTCAGGAAAGAACAGCCCCTTCAGGGTTGGGTGGTGGTAACAATTACATTTATCTTAACTAGTGAGTCAAGACTGAAAATCTTCCTTTGTCCTTTGCCTCTCTAATAGAAGAGTGCTAAGTCACATTCCTTATTGTTCTTTTCCAAGGATGGTTAAGGGAGGGAGAGAGACAGATGGAGAAGCAGAAATGGAGAATTTGTTTTTCTTTTAAAATACTTTAAAGTATTTTAAATTATTTTATTTATTTTATTTTATTTATTAAGCTTCCTCTTTTCTGAGTCAATTCTTTATCTGAATTGACTCAGAAAAGAGGAAGCTTCTAAATAAAATTTATTACTAACCATAACTAGCAGGCTGTTTTTCAGTTGCTGTTTCAATATTAATTTTAAGGACAAGGTGTTCACTGCTGGTGTAAACTGCTAGTACTTTACTTTAGATTTAATGTATATTAGTGTTTTATTTCAGAGAAGTCATAATGAGTAAAAAAAGTAAAATATTTTTCTTGACATTTTACTGAGTTTCACTTGATAAAAGACTATACAATATTAGGTCTTTGATTTGTGTAAATTTAAGGTTTCTCTGTTCATCAAAATGACAATGTTGAGACTTCCCAGGAATGTGTTGAGACTGACACTGCATAGTAAGATAAGAAAAAAAAATCCATTAAACTGAATCAAAATGCTGTCATTTATACGGCTCTAATTATCAAGGGACTGAAAAGTCTGATCTGCCATTTTAACACTTCTGTTAAAAATGCTACTTAACTTAGCGCATATTCTGTGAATACTGTTATACATGTCTCTAAATGTATAAATGAGCTGCAGATCTGTCCTCAGATCTTACTTTAGACCATATCTAATTTATTAGATTAAAAAGTACAAGAACTATTTGAATATGTGTTCATTTTAAGCATGTTAAAATTAGAGTATTCTTTTTAAATAGGATTCCTCACTGCTCAGCAAGCAAAATATTGTAAGCACTGTTAATGCCAAATATTTGCATCAAAAAGCAGCTGCTTTTAAAACCTGATATACTTATTTTCCTTCACTTATATGTATTTTGGAGTTTTTAAGGAAGCTGTATCAGAATATATATGCTGTACATCTGTCACTGATTTGATGCTTATGAGTGTTGTTTGCTAAGTATGAAAGCTCTTAGGGCAGTCTTAATAAAACTGTATAAAATACAGTTTTAAACTGTGACTACGAATTGTGAATATTGTAGTTTTCTAAAAGCATCAAATTTTGGAGTAGTTTTAATTTACAAATGGCCAACTTAAATAGGAAAATTTTCTAAAAGGCCTGTATGTCCTATTTTCCTACAGTCTTGCAACATTTGACCCAGTAAATGAAAATTAAATATGCTAAGCTATCACATTTGTTATGTAGTGAAAATAATTCATTCTAAGGTTCAAAAAATAAATTGGTGACAGTGATTAATTCCTGTTGAACTGCAACGTATTTGTTATTATGATATGCATATGTAAACTTTAATGTATTCCTGTTACCTCTGCTTAAAATAATGATAAGTATGAAAATCTAGTAGTTCAAGGTGTACATACACACAGACAAAATGCTATTAATCTCCAGCTCTTTGCCTTTTTATTAAGGACAAGAGATAATTGCCTATAATGTCATGCAGCACAACTCTTGCAATTTTTTTGATCATTCTGAAATACCCAAATGTTAATTTTAGAATATTTCTCTGCTTTTCTTCAGTTGTGGATCTGTCCCAGTAGATGCGTACCACCTAAGTGTATAATTAAAATTAGAAAAAGGTACTGTTTTTATTTGTGACTCATATACTTTGTCAGATTTGAGCACTTTCTTGGTAGATAAAATAGTTCACTACCTCAGAAAATATTCAAAGCAGCAGGCAGCAATGTGTGATATCTGTGCTGCTCCTCAGATAAGAATATAACAAGATGGTTGTCTTCAGTGCCATGAAGACACTGTGTTGAGCTGTGTTACTTTCTTCATAAGCACTGTAGAAATGTGATTTTCAAAATCAAGGGCTAATCCAAAATCCAGGGCCATCTATGCATATTGAGCTGCTTCTGGTCTGTGTCCTCTGACAATGACAACTGCCTAACAAACACTGTTCTGTCACATTCCTGAAGACGTGTGCAATGCAATGCATTTTGGTGCTGGTTGGCTTGTTGGGGCTTTGTGTGTGTGAGCACTACAGGCTTAAATCATAATGTCTTTAAAATGGCAATTAGTCATGTGTTGGGGAAGTTCTTAAAGCTCAGAATAATGTACTTGGGAAATGCTTTAGAGTTCTTTAGAGTAACCACAGGTCTATGCTGTAGCACAGTACAATGCTGGAGGTCCTGTTTATTGTAGTGTCCCTGAACACCATTTAAAATATTTTTTAAAAATACTTCTCTTTCTCTGTGTCTCTACTTATATTGTTTCCATGGGTTTAGACTCTTTAGACAATAGTTGGTATGTGTGTAACAAGGAAGTTGTCAGCTTTTCTGTTAGTAGGCGTATACACTGTGTACACTCTAATCATGAGGCGTAGCTGTAGATAGATAGTATACTAGCCCGATCGATTTTTTAGTTGTGAAGGTGATAGATTGGGTTTCATTCATTCATGTGTTGTAGGACAAGTAACCTGGGATCACAATAAGTTCACTCAATTGCTCTTGAGATCTGTATTGCTCTTACTGTCAGAACTAGCTACTGTCAGAAGTAGCTACATGAAAATTAGTTTGGATAGATGTCTTTGTGTACTTCAGTCAGCTTCTGATCATGTAGAAACAGCCACAGTAATCAAAGGCTTGGCTGTTGTTTAGAACAGCCTTCTTCCAGAAAGAAACCCCTTCCTTCTACACATAGGTGCATGCTGATTGATAAGTTAGTGAAATGAAGAGTACAGAGAGACACTAAGACATTAAAATTCATGCTGAAGCCATGGAGGGAATAACTTAATTTTCTCAATTAAAAACAGGTCCTTTAAAAAACATTGTTGTCAAGTTGTTTCTTTGGTTTAGTTTGGTTTATACAGACAGTTTAAGAAATACAAAAGGAGATGCTGTGCATGTGGAACTCCCCTAGATGTTACCATTTCACATGTCATTTTTCAGTTAGATTTTTTGGGGGGGAGAGTTATTTTAAAAAAATCACTGATTAGCTACATATATTTTAAAAGTACACAAGGGAAAACAACCATACCTATCCCTCCTTAAAATAAATACTATAGAATCATTATTAAGTATTTCTTATCCAAGTGAGAGAGATATTTGAGAAAATACATGAGTTGGGTTTCTTTGTTTTGTTTTGTTTTGCATTTTAGTATCTGCAATGACAGAAAAAAAGTAAAAATGCTTAAAAGCTGGTGAAACGAGTTAATAAAATTTTTCATTTAAAGGTTACTCTTCAAAGAAGATGTGTGTATCATATAATTGTGCCTTTGAAGGGCATGGCTCAGAGCACACTGAGATGATGGAAAGGTAGTGCCATGAGGGATCAAAAGAAGCTGTTCAATCCATTCTTTTATCTTAGTTTCTGTTGGTCCTGCTGAAATGAACAGGCTTTGAATAGAGTATTTCTAGCACCAGCTCTTTAACAGTCATTGTCATTTGAATAGTAATTGTTGAATAATTTGTGAGTGGTTTCATTTATACCACAATACTTTATTACTGTGCAGATATTTTCTTTCTGTTTTAATACCATCAAAGTTGAAGAGATGCTTTTATTTTGGCCCCTTATGAACAAAATATACATGATTTTGTCTGACTCTTTTTTCTGAATCACATTGTCAGTTCTACTAGTTGCTCGTGACTGTGCTGAAAGAGGTGTTTAGGAAGAAAACTTGTTGGTTGCTTAGCAGCGAGCATCATGAGAATTAAAATTTTAAAGCTGCAGTGTCTGTTTTTCTGAGTTGTAATAGCTTTACATTAGAAATTCATAATAGCTTTCTTTTCTTTCCTTTCGTGTGTTCGTATTTGGCTGTCTTTAGGGGGAATGTAACTCGTAATAAACAAATGCTGAAATTTCAGTGATAAAATGTTGCTGTTCTTGATCTGCAAGATAAGGTTTGAGTCCATCTTTGAAAAAAATTTCTGACTTTTTTCTCAATTTTGTACTTATCAGCAAAATCAAGCATTACTCAAATTATTTATGTTTTAAAATTTTTGTTCTGATTTTGGTTGTAAGAGGATTTTTAAAAAAAATTAATTTAACCCACTGTGATAACTCCTTAGTGCATCCATACTAACTTTAAAAAGTATTGAGTATAAGCAGTAATAAATCAAAAAAGTAGAAAATTATTCACATTGATAGTTCTATTAACTGATAATTAGTGGGTTTTTTCCCCCCATAAACTCCCTTAGTGTGCCCACAAAGTACTATATTCTAAAGGTGTCTGGACAAACAATACCAAACTGTTCCATGTGGTTTTTCTGATATTCCAGCCTGTCATCATAATTCTAGATTGTATATTCATTGTGCAAGGGACTATGTGGTTAGAATAGGCTAGGAACTGATAGAGATCCCTAGGTACAGCTGTACTACCACTACTAAATAATATAGATCAGAAAGGAAAGAAATTCTCTGTTATTGTCAGTACTCTTCAAGATGACGTTTGAATTTCTGAGAAGTACAGTGTGGAAAAACACATAAACTAACAAACTATGCTGTTGTTGTTTGTGGGTTTTTTTTAATTTTTTTTTTTTTGTCTAAATGCCAGTGAGTTAATTGCATAAATATGTTCCTGCTGACTGGAAGTACTCTTGGAGATGTGGCTATAATTGTGGTGGTTGTTTTTACATGTATCAAAGATATTATGGAATTTGTCACTTAAAGTGGGAAACAGGAGGAATATTAATAGCCAGGAGTTGTTTTCATTTGGATGTGGAAAATACAAACTACCAAATAGTCTTTTATTAAAAGAAAAAGTTTTATATTTTTGCACATATTTTCTTTCAGACTGTATGTGTACAAATCATGTATATTACATGCAGACTATCGCTCCTCTTTTTTTGTAGAAAAATATAGTGGTGATTTGGCCAATTTAAAAAGTTAAGCCGTTAAGCCATTAAGTCATTGTTAGAAAAGAAATTGAATACATATAGCTTTAGCCGAAGTTTGAAGATTTAAAGGCACTACATGAAATGTGTGCTCTGTACAGTTACTAGTAACAGAGATAGGCTTTAAACTCAATAACAAGGGTACATTATTTCAGATGTTGAGTTCTTTACATTGTAATTTTGCGTTTTGCACTTTATTAAATTTTTTTTCAAATAAAGCTAAAATTACAATGTTTGGGCACAACATGGTATTTGAGAAATGTGTGTAATATTCAATTAATATTTAATTTTATATGTAAGAACTGCAATATAATTTTTTGTGTGTATCAAGCTTTTGCTGTTTGAACCTTTTCTAATCTTTTATTTATTATAATACTAGAATATCATTTGATTGTCTTCTCAGTCACAGTTCATTCAGCTATATGGAAAACATTGTAAAGAAGGACTTGTAACAAATTACCTTAAGAAGTTCAAGTAGCAAAAATGTAGATATTTATCTACCCATAGTAATAGAAATGCATCTTGCCTGAAATGTTTGTAATAAACTGTTACAGAGTGGGATAAAAACTCATCTTCAAAACCACAAAGGAGCTTGGGATTACAATGGCCAGCACGAGAACTCCAGTAACACAGAGAAGTGGTGGCCCAGCATAGGCTTCTCTGGGGGCTGTCATAGGAGAGCCACCAGCGCTGTGCTGTGGGGGTGACACCCATCACCATGAGTCTGGGGGTCGAGGCTGGCTGGGCTGTCTCACAGACGGAGGGAGTATGGGATGCACTTGGGGCCTGCAAGGAAAAAGTGTTTTGTGATTGCATATGACTTGGACAGTCTGGGGAGGCATCGAAGGCATTGTAGGGGTCAGGGGAGAGAATGGAGGCTTCAAGATGATGAGTTTAACAAAAGCCAAAAACATGCTTGTGACATTGTGCTTAGAGAGATGACAACTGGGAAAGAATAATGGAGCTCTTTAAACTTGGATGAACAGAATTCTGCTGTTCTTTGTCCAGTGCCAAAGCAGTAGAGTGTCAATAATGTGAAAAAAATTCGTCTTACCACATGTATTGTAAAGCGTTCCTTCATTGCAATATTTTGTAAGCTGCGGGTGCAGTGTGCTGATAACCTGTTTTTTTAACCTTCTTTTATAATGATTTTTATATATACTTTTTTTTTTTAGTTTTGGCAAGGTACAAGGTTATATATGAGACCTAATTAAAATCCGTTCCAGGTTAAGCTATTAATACATCTATGCTGGCAAGTACTTGGATTGTAAGTATACTGCTGTTAGTGCTATGTGAGAGAAAAATCACTTGGAATAAAAATAGAGAGTACTGTAAAAATAATACTTAAGTATTAGAGGGATACTCTTTGAATACTAAACATGAAAGAACAGCAGTTTTTTAAGTCTGACTTAAACCTAACTAGTCAAGATTGGAATTTCCATTCAAAAGCAGGGAAACTGTGTTTTTATTTCATATGGCATAAAGGACTTAGACTATCACAGAATCATTTAGGTTGGAAAAGACCTCCAGGATCATTGAGTCCAACCTTTGACCGGTCCCCACTTTGTCAAATACACCAGAGTACTGAGTGCCACATCCGGTTGTTTCTTGAACATCTGTATGGATGGTGACTCCACTGCCTCCCTGGACAGTCAAATCCAATGCTTGACAACCCTTTCTGTGATGAAATTCTTCCTGATGTCCAACCTAAACCTCCTGTGGCACAGCTTGAGGCCGTTTCCTCTTGTCCTATTGCTGGTTGCCTAGGAGAAAAGACTGACCTCCACCTGGCTACAACCTCCTTTCAGGCAGTTGTAGAGAGTCTCCCCTGACTCTCCTTTTCTCCAGGCTGACAAAATATAAATATAATATGAATATATGAAAATATGAAAAAATGTGGTTCTTCTTTATTAAAAAATAGTGTTGATTGGCTCAAAACTTGACCTTTTAGGTTTTTTTTTTTTTAGGTAGGAGTGATTAGCATTTTCCTAAGGAAATCAGGCTTTTGAGCAGCTATCTCTGCATGTGTGTACATTTTGGTTTGCATAAATTGGAGTGCAGTCTGGTAGAATGTTACTATTTTGCCTGTTTACGGTAATTTTACATTACTGTATAAAGGTTTTGCAGGTTAATAATCTTTGTGTCACTTTGAGACAATTTTAGAGGTTTTGGTTGTTGTTAGGCCAATGTGGACTTGTCTCAGAGATCCTTTGACATTTTTATGGTTTTGTTTATCAAATTTTATCACTCTTCTAGACCTGTTGTTCTCTGAAATATTCCCATAGGCAACAGAAACCCACCATTTAATGTAGGGAAATAGTCAAGAAAGAAACCTTTCTAAGACTTATTAGCAGAGCTTTGAACTAGATTCATCAGGGGAAGGGATGTGCTTCTGAGTGTCAGAGAGGAACCGGGAAACACCAGCACTCTAGGAAGCAGCAGGGAAACACCTGTAAATTGTCCCAAAGGAATTAGGGATGGCTTCTCGAAAATGGTGAAGAGGCCATTCTATGATTCTGTGAGTGGTATAGGTGCTGTGATTTTCAGCATCTTATTACCTAAAACCAAAAGGATATGAAAATTTAGAATGAATAAGCTTTGACTTATATGCACACTGGTGATGCTTTTAATTTTCTTTTGTGGCTTATAACATTTTGTTAAATGTCTGTATTGTTTTCCAGAAAATACTTTTGCTAGGTAAACTTGTTGGTCCTGATAGTAAATCCTTACTGAAAGAGGCTGAAATGGTTTGTGTTAAATTTTATGCATATTGGAACACTGCACAGTTGTTCCTAATGTAGACAGGCTGTTCTTGCAGTAGAAGACAGGTTTCTAGTGGAAATGGTGGCTCACCCTTTTCTGTTTTATTATCTTTTAGAGTGTTATTGAGATAATCCATTTGTTCCAGCTCTACATTTATTTTGTGGGCATTGTCCTTTTTTTGTAGGTAGAGTAACTGGGGGAGGGAAGGAAGAGTTTTATTTGTGATTACAGAGACAATGTAATTATATGCTTTATTATAATCAGTTTACATAGAAATATGGATGACTGGGGACATTACTGACTTGTAAACAAAATCATTGTAGTTGAGTATTTTGCAGAATTGATCAAAACCTAATTTTAATTTTTTTTTTTTTTAAGGAACTTCATGTTGGTGTTGCTTATGCCAGAATATAGTAAGCAAGGCAAATTAGCTCCAGCCTTGTGTAAACTTTTAATTGACCAACATGATGCAATTGAGCATGAATTCCAAGTGGCTTTGGAAATGAAAGAGAACTGAGCGCTCTGGCTGGAAGTTGAACGTGATGACGGCCTGGTCTATGGTAGGGAAGCTGAAAATGGAGAAGAGGCACTCCAGAGAAGACAGAAATGTGGAACAAGACGCGGGGGAATGCAGTGCTGAATCTGAGGAATGGACGAGCTCAGAAAGTGAGCCTGAGCAACCATACTTCAGAAGCAGTACTCAGTGGAGAGAAAAGGAGGTTTCCACCAAACCGCATCGGCCACTCTGCCGGTCCCCATGTTTGGATCGCCCAAGTTTTTCACAGAGCAGTATCACGCAAGACTTGAAGCTAGATGAATGCAAAACAAATTTGGACAAGGAATACCAAGCTAAAATGGATTTTGCTTTAAAGCTTGGGTATGCAGGAGATCAGATCCAGGCTGTACTGAATAAGTTGGGAGCAGATGCACTCATCAATGATGTTCTAGCAGAGCTTGTGAGACTTGGCAACAAAAGTGAATCAGAGGGACAAAGCACTGCCAGCAGTACCACTAGTACTCTGGTGCCAAGAGGCCCTTGCCCAAAGGAAATAGCAAGCCCTGAATTGTCACTGGAAGATGAAGTGGTGGATAACAGTGATAACTTGAGGCCAATTGTCATTGATGGAAGCAATGTTGCTATGAGGTGGGTTTCCCTGTCACAGTATTTGAAAATAATAAATCACTAAAATATTTAAGAGAAAAATCAATATTGATGGCAAAGTCATTTTAAGTTGTGTAGACTGTTACACTGATAATACATATATTTTGTGGACTCTTTAGTCTAGGCTTTTAATTATGCTGTTATTCCTTTACATGTAATCCATATTCCAGTTCCCCTGCCCTCCTTTTAAACCCAAGTTCTTGCCTCAAATCTTTTGTTCAAGCAATATTCTGGTAGTGTGCTTTTGTGTGGATGGGTTTGGTATTCTGAAGTCCTTGAACAATACTGAAAATTGCTTCTGGACATTAAAGGAAAGTAACCAAGTAGGGTAGGAAAACGTGGTTCTTTCTAAAGTGACATGCAGTGTATGCTAATGCAATGCAGTGAATTCATGGTATTTGAGCTCGTGATGATTGAGCCTGCTCAGGATTCAAAGCAATTTAGCTGTGTCAGAACAGGGATAATGCATGAGCTAAACCTGCTGACCTGCACGGCTATGCTGCTTGCCCCACCTTGAGTACTCTGTGCAGTTTTGGGCATCCAAAGGAGGGCCATGAGGATGGGGGAGGGTCTGGAGGGGAAGTCTTATGAGGAGCACTGAGGTCACTTGGTTTGTTCAGCCTGGAGAAGAGGAGACTGAGGTCAGACCTCATTGTGCTCTTCAGCATCTTCATGAGGGGAAGTGGAGGGGCAGGTACCAATCTCTTCACTCTCATGACCAGTGTCAGGACTCAAGGAAATGGCGTGAAGCTGAGTCAGGGGAGGTTTAGGTTGGATATTAGAAAAAGCTTTTTCACCCAGAGGGTGGTTGAGCACGGAACTGGCTCCCTAGGGCAGTGGTCGCAGCACTAAGCCTGTCTGAGTTCAAGAAACATTTGCACAATGCTCTCAGGCACATGGTGGGATTCTTGGGGTGTCCTGCATGCAGCCAGGAGTTGGATTTCGATGGTCCTTGTGGGTTCCTTCTGACTCAGGATATTCTATGTACACTTGGCTGCTTAGGTCAACACTAACCCAAGAGATACCTGTCCCATGCCACTTTTGAACATGTCTGTAGAGTATAGAGTCCAGCTAGCCAATGATTTATCATTGAGTAAGCGTGATTTATTTATGAGGGAGCTATTAAAAGTCTGTTTAGTGATCAGTGATAACCAAGATTTCTTCAGGTAGTGTTCATACAATAGACTTCTTTTAGTACCAGTCTTCTGCTCTAGAAGAACTTGTGATATTAATTATTGTTTTTTCAATGTATTAAGAAAATTCAGATTTTTGTAGGAGTATTGAGTATGCTGACTTTTCAAATACATAAACCCTTCAAATCCTGTAACAGTATTTTATATACAGGATTTTCCAGTGTCAGGTTGTGGTTACATCAATCCATAAGATGTTTCTGTAAACCAACATTGCCAAAACTGGATTTAACTTTTTTTTCCCTTTTTTTTTCTGTGCCTGTTGAATTTGTAATGTCTACTGCTTGAGTTACTTCTGAGAATAATGTAGCAGGCAGCAACTGGAGAAAAAAGGGTGTGTCCTCTGACTATTTCATAGCTCATATCTGATGCTTTATTTATAAAACCATAAGACTATCTCAAATTACAAGGGACCCATAAGGATCATCAAGTCCAACTCGTAACAAAATGCATATGCATATGCATCTGGAAGTTTTAAAGGATATTAAATTTTGTAAAATCTGAAATGTATAAAAATTTAAGGAAAATGCTTTTAGCAACATTGTGGCTTCTGTATTCATTATTTAAGTTGGGAGGATTTAGACTATGCTGGTTATCCATAATCAAACAGAACATATTAGATCTGTCTGCCTTGGGTCTGCTTTGGTGTTACTTTTGTAGTGTTTTGAGCCCAGGAAAACATAGTCCAGTAATGTGTGATGTCATTCTACAATAGTAACAGTAACAGCAGCAACTTTGAGGTGAAATTTTGAATGATAATCTGTAGAATTTTATGGATTTTAAAGACAGTTTTAATATGATGGAAGTCTCCTAATTATGCAAAATCTGTTCTGCAGACTGTGAATATCTCAAAAGTGTAAGGCTTATGCACTTCTGCTTAAAAATATTGCAATTATAGATGACGCAGATAGAGATTGAATAAGATTAATAATTAAGATTCTCCTTGGTTTCTATCAAATCTCTTAAAAATGTCTCCTTTCCTTTGCAGAAACTTCTTAGGCCTTTTTAAAAATTAAACTCTTTCATTTGAATTGTGTGCTGTTTTAGAGACTCCCGTGTGTTTCAGAAAACAAATTTTTATGGGGATGGGACTTAAACAACTTTGTTACACAATTATTTCTTTCCTATAAAAAGTTCTAATTAAAAATGCAGAACGTTTAGTGTCAGAGGAAAAGATTTTATTAATATAGATGTTTAAGAGCGCTTATCACCCATGACAGTCAGCATTGTTCATTTCTCTTTCTGTGATAGCATTTTATGGTGCTACTTAAGGTAAGCTCAATTTGTTGGGGAAAGTGATATTTTTCATTAGGTCAGCTAATAAAATTAAAAAACTGAAAAACTTCATGTTTACTTGCTTTTGCTCTGGGGGTAGTGACATTTCACCATTTATAGACTTTTAAAGTAGCAGGGTTGCTGTAATCTGATGGCTGAATAGCTCTGTACATTTGTCTTTTTCCAATTATGTAAGGAGGCCTAATAAAACTTCACAGACTTTGTTTGTCTTATATCCTTTGACCGTGGCAGCTTTAGAGGAAAAAAACAACCAAACCACCACAACAAAAACCAAAACCAGACGTAACTTTTGTCCTTGCTGTTTCTAAAACTTGCATGTTCTTCAGCCATGGGAACAAAGAAGGATTTTCTTGCCGGGGAATTCAACTAGCTGTTGATTGGTTTCTGGAAAAAGGACATAAAGATATCACTGTGTTTGTACCTGCATGGAGAAAAGAACAGTCTCGACCTGATGCACCAATTACAGGTAACATCAAGATTTTCTTTGATGCCTTGGTTAAAAAGAAAAAAAAATATTGTCATGTATCTGATGTGTCTCAGTACTGGACTATGGATGTGGTGATGATTATGTTGCACTTAACTGTTCCTTTGAAAACACAACAGTTTCACTGGTGAGGAAACAAGCATTTAAGTATCTGCATATGTAAACAATGATGTGGGTTTTGTAACATTATTGGATGGTTTCAACACTTTTGAGAAGCAGTAGTCGAAATTTTCCCATTAGCAAACATTGTTGAGCATACAGGAACTGAGTCTTACTTGCTGGGTGAACAGAAAAAGTAGTAACAGGCCAGGGACTCAGTAAATAGGGTTATCTTGAACACTGAAGAGGCAGCATGTGTTTTGACCCATAGAAAGTCCTTACATTTTACTCTAGGCTAACAAGAAGGCTACTGTAATACAGTAACACCTGAGTTCCTGATGTGTTCAGGAAGACTGAGTAAAGGTACATGGCTGCAGGGTAGTTATGAAGTTAAAATACTGAATATTTACTCAGTGCTTTGAAACCTCAGAAATAAAATCCACGTCTAGGTGTTTTTTAATGATAATGAGAACTGTGTATGAATATAATTGCAAGATACTTTGTCAGAAAAGAGGGGAGGAATTTTCATAATGCAAAGGTTGCATTTCTTTCTTCTAAAACTTTTTTTAAAGCTGCTCAACTAAAATTATTTTACAGATCAAGAAATCTTACGTAAATTGGAGAAAGAAAAAATTCTTGTTTTCACCCCATCTCGAAGAGTTCAGGGAAGAAGAGTAGTTTGCTATGATGATCGATTCATAGTAAAACTTGCTTTCGACTCAGATGGCATCATTGTGTCAAATGATAACTATCGGGATCTTCAAAATGAAAAACCAGAGTGGAAGAAGTTCATAGAGGAGCGGCTACTAATGTATTCTTTTGTGAATGACAAGTATGGGTTTTTTCTTCAAAAGTAAGTAAATTTGCTAATTCAGCATTCTCAGGAAAAACTGATCATGTTTCATTTCTTTTCCCTTAGATTTATGCCTCCAGATGATCCTTTAGGACGCCATGGTCCAAGCCTTGAAAATTTCTTAAGAAAAAGGCCAGTTATTCCTGAACATAAGAAACAACCGTGTCCTTATGGTAAGTGCCCAAGTCAGATTGATTTGTTGCATTTAAAGGTAGGTGAAGCAAGTAATTAGTTAACATCTTGTCATTACTGGAACAAGAAAATGTACCATGTTCATGTTGCCATCCAAGCACAATGTCCACTTTTATACCCTTCATACACATATTTATAAAAACAGTGTAGCAGAAAATTAAGATATACCTTGTGGATAATACAGCTTTTTGCTATTTTATTCTGGTTTGTATTCAAGGAAGGAGATTCATAATTAATAAAACTGTGTTAAAGCTGATTTGTTTTATATAGCACTGTGTGTATGTTGTTATTGTTGAAATCAGAGCCAGTAGGAAGAAAAATGGTATGTCTTGCCTTTGATGCAGATATACATGAATACAGGCAGCAGTCTGTGGCTATATGTATAGATGGCTATGTGTCTATATCAAATACATCATTATTCCTCAGGGGTTTAATATAGAACTACTACTATTGAAAAGTGGTGAAGGATATAAAGAAAAAAGATAGCAACTGGTGGTATTAATGAGTGTTTGAATTATTTAATGTGAAAACCCTTTTCTTCCAGGTAAAAAGTGCACCTATGGGCACAAATGTAAATATTACCACCCAGAACGTGCAAACCAGCCTCAAAGGTCAGTAGCGGATGAACTTCGAATAAGTGCCAAATTATCTGCTGTGAAAACTATGAGTGAGGGAGCCTTGGCCAAATGTGGCACAGGGCCATCCAGCTCCAAAGGAGAAATCAGTTCTGAAGTGAAACGCATTGCCCCAAAACGTCAGTCAGATCCAAGCATTAGGTCAGTAGCTGTGGAGCCTGAGGAAAAGTTATCAGCAGCCCGGAAGTCCGAGGCCAGCTCTGTCCCGTCTCTGGTTTCTGCATTAAGTGTACCAACGCTCCCTCCACCAAAAAGCCATGCAGCTGGTGCATTAAATACTCGTTCTGCAAGCAGTCCGGTGCCAGGTTCCTCACAGTTCGTACATCAGAAATCCTCACTGGAACATATGTCCAGTGTGCAATATCCTCCTATACTAGTCACCAATAGCCATGGCACCTCAGTTAGCTATATTGACCAGTATCCCAAATATGAGTCACTGGGGGACCATGGCTATTACTCCTTACTCAGTGATTTCTCCAACTTAAGCATAAGTAGTATCCGTAACTCAGATTATTACGGGGCTGATATGGACCAGGGGATGTATTCTAGAAACTCAAGCCCCTGTCCTGACAATTGCTTAAGCCATACAAGTAATGATTCTTATTCCTCTTACAATGACTTGTATCTGGGTGTAGCAGATGCCAGTCCAGAAGACAATGTGAAGAGCCACAGACTGCCATCGAAAAATCGTCTTCAGCCTTTCCCTCATGGTTACCATGAAGCCTTAAATAGAGGTCAGAGTTACGGAACTGAAGAGCCTAAGCAATCCCTTCGCAAACAATCAGTTTCCCACTTAGGCCTACATGCCCAGCATCCAGTTGTTGGAGCACGGTCCAGTTGTCCAGGAGAATACCCTGTGCCTCAAAATGTTCATCCATCAACTGCACAACCAAGCCGTGCCTTGGTGATGACAAGAATGGACAGTATTTCTGACTCACGGCTTTATGAAAGTAACCCTACAAGGCAGAGACGACCACCTCTCTGTCGAGAGCAGCATGCCAGCTGGGATCCATTACCGTGTGCATCAGACTCTTACACTTACCACTCGTATCCACTGAGTAACAACCTCATGCAGCCATGTTATGAACCTGTCATGGTAAGAAGCATGCCTGAGAAGATGGAGCAACTGTGGAGAAATCCCTGGATTGGGATATGTGGTGAGCCACGGGAACCTCATATCATCCCAGAACATCAGTATCAAACATACAAGAACCTCTGCAATATTTTCCCTCCAAGCATTGTCCTTTCTGTGATGGAAAAGAATCCCCACATGACAGATGCACAACAGCTGGCAGCTATGATTGTTGCCAAATTAAGAACAGGGCGTTAGAGGAGTACAGCCTCTTTTGGATAAATGAAACTGTACAGCACATAGGACCCAGAGGAAAACTTAAATGAAGGAAGAGGCCAATCTATTGTAAATATTTTCTACTAAGATAGTATAAAATTCTGTACACAGTAGCAATCATATATATGCTGAGGCACTATATAAAAGTTGATTGTATTGCAAATTTTAAGATTTTAAATATAGGGATTTTTAATAGTATTTTATAGGAAATGCATACCTAGCTGCATGGATAGCTCACTAAGAACTATAATGTCACAATCAGTGTCTCAAAGCTGTTACTACAAAATTAGTGTTAGCAATTATATTGCATGTATTAGTGTACACTTACAATTTGCATATAAATACCTAATTGGCCTCTAAAAGTATCCTCTATACATACCCAGATGACTTTTAGGGTTTCAGCTTTGTCATTTGACACTGCCTACTGGCATCTTAAGTACTGAAGAAAAAGTAAATTTGATAAAAATTAAAATTGTTTATAAAAGGAAAAACTGATCTCAGTTTTTCAATGTCAACATGGTTGTTGGTATTTAAATTTCAGAACTGTTCCTCAAGAGTTTGAATAACTATTACATTGTTCAGTATGTTGGCTCAATCCAACAGAAGCCAAATACTTTATTAAATTAGGACCAAAACATTAAGGAATGTAAAGGCATGAGTGCTATTCAGTAAACTGAAAGTTTAACTGTAGCTTCTCTCCAGAATCTCCTCTCAAATGTGCAGTAAGCAGCTGCTGGCCCAAATGACTAGACAAGCTGAAAATAAATTGTCAGTATTATGTAAACTGGATTACTCAACTTGAAGCAGCAAAAACTGGATGTTAACATGGAAGTTCATCACTAACTACAGCCCTTCCTCTGGGAGCAAGGATGGTATTTGAGTGAGCCTGACATTCAAAATGGCTGTACAGGATCAACTTCAGAAATGGTGGAGGGGGAAGGCTGCTTCTTGAAAACATGCTCCAGTTTGGGTTTGTGGCAAAGCTGTCCTGGTTTTTTGCTCTACAGATCCACGCAAAGGTGTGCATTTGCCTTGTGAAGGCTTTTAGAGTTCCTGTTTCAACAGGTGAGATAATTTTGTGTGGCATTGTTTGCGCAACTGGTATCTTGCTCAGGGTGGGAACCTTTGTAGCTAAATGTCTCCAAAAGAGGCGTTTATTGGTTTTTTTAAGCTGCACTGACTGTACGCCCTTTTTTGAATCCACTGTATATTTCAACATTTTGAACCATGACTAACTCGACATGTCTCGAGCTAGGACTTGTTGACTTCTACTGTAGTTTTTTCATGAAAGTTGAGAAGGCCTGGTTTATGGCCTTTTGTTTCTTCATGAGAAGGTGTGACACTGCCTAAATGTTTCTTACTGTGAAACACACAGAACGTGAGGCTGCAGTCAGGGTTGTTTCTGGTGTTTTGATAATGGCTTGCATGCTGCTTTCTAGTTATCTGTTTGTCTGAGAAACAAAGTTTATCATTTCCTCCACTTGTGTTACTGTAGTGGTTGGTTTGATTCAAAATATCTTGTGGGCTCTTTATCATGTGCAAAATAGGTTCCTGTCACGTAAAAAAACCCACCAAATGAACCAACAAGAAACCACAATTATGGGTGCAACTACAGTTAATTTACTGACATTTGATAACTGTATCATTTCACACAAGATAAATATTCTTGTGTTGGTACAGGTGACATATATAATGACTGTGTCATTATGTATTTAAAATTAAGTAACTTGAAGGTGATTCTGTACTTACACTTGATGTTTAAAAATAACTTAAGTTTTAATTAGTTGGTTATTCTCTCTGTTTGTGGGGAAAAAATAATCCAGACACTTACAGTAGTTGGGGGAAAACAGATTTAACTCTTGACCAGTTTTCAAAAACATTTCATATTTTTAATTTGCAATTAATTCTTATTCTCTTCTCTTGCATGGTAGAAGCAGCTGAGAGCAATGCCTCAAATAACCAGAAATGACCTTTTGTTTGTTGATACAAATTGTATCTCTTTTTCTTGATTGTATAAAAACTGTGTATAAAAAAAAAATCTCTAGATTATAACTTCAGTATTACATTTTCACCACAATGTTTGTGACACCATGTGTCACAGGGAAGTAGCCCATGAGTAATTATGGATCTTTTTTTATTTAAAATGGGCACTTGTAGTTTATAGACAAACAGGGACAACTTTTCAGAACCAGGTTATTACGTGCACAAATACTGTGTGTACACCTCAAAGCATTACATAAGTATCTTCAGTCTATTTATTAAGCAGATACATTCTTGCACTAGACTTTATGTAAAAATGTTGCTGTTAACTCATCTGCATGTGTTTAAAATGTAACGGTAATTGCTATAGACCCTATTTTATTCTAACCAATTAATTTATAAATGATTTGGTATGAGATGAAGTTTATTGTGCATTCATGTTTTCCATCCTGCATGGAATTAAATATTTGTATGCAGAAGAATGTTTGTTCCGTTTTTCTCCATTTATAAAGATAAGCTATTTTAAGAGACGTTTAGTAGGTGATTTTGATGTTTTCTAATGTGGAAAACTCAACAGAGATTTCTGTATGAAGTGCTGGGTGGCTTACGGAGATAGCCATTTTTGTTGGATTTGTCCAGTCATTTTAATTTTCACTAACCTTTGTTTTACTGATGGAAGAATTCCTTTTTAAACAACGGGAGTGCTGTGCCAATACAAACCCAGCATACTATTTCCCTAAGGCACTTCAAAGGCAAATTGTCTTACTCTAAGAAGCTATTGGCATCTATCATGCGTAGTTAGAGAATTGGCAGTGTAGCCTTGTGGAAATAACCTGCAAATTTTGTGCTTATTTAGTCCTCCTTACAGGTAATGAAACTTTTCTATGTGATGTAGTCTTTCCTGATCAACTACTTTAAGTGATAATTTGGTCATCCACACCTGTTTTCAGATATGTTTACAAGACAGTTCAAAACACTGACACAATCATTAATCTTTAGCGCATAAGCTTAGATTTCTTCTTACATGGAAGAGTTGATCTTATTAACACCTGATCATAACTGTCTATATTGTAAATATAAGACTTTGTATAAATGCTCTTTTTTAGAGCATGGTATTTAAATGTTTTTAAAACTGTAAAAGAACAGTTCTAGAAACTATATTTTAATAAAATCCAAGAAAAAACAATCCTAGATGAGGGGGGAAAAAAGTGTGAAGGTAAAATCATGGACTACTGCAGTTGACAAGAGTTAAGCAGTAGCTTTTAGTACTTTACTGGGGCCAGAGCATTCTCTGGGAGTTCTGATTTACTTATCTTTCATCTTCAGCTGTATTACTTTTACATAATTTGTCACTTAAAAGTCTGTAACTTTAAATTCATAAATCAAAAACCAAATGCTTTATGGGATGTCAGTCTAAATTATTGAATGTTTTTTGTAATAATTACATGTCAGTAATATAGTAAATTGTACATGATTTCACTGCTGTTAGTCCTGTTGTTGTCATATTGAGCTGCAGTAGTTGGCTTTATTCATTTGTAGAATTAAACATTACTGTTTAATTGTTGTAAAATTTTATAAATCTCTTTGGGTTTTTTTGGTTGACCCAAATATAATGTAAGTCTTAATGACAAAATGAGTGAAAATGGATGTTAAACCAGTATGTGGTATTCTTAAATCTCTGTGGTGATAAGTGGGCACTGCTGTAGTTCTGTGGCATGTAATTTATTTACTAGCATGAGTCTGTTTAGCTTTTGTAAAAATGCTTTAGCTGTAAACTTAAAAATAGGTGTGGAGTGTGGTTGCTTAGAACAAATAGAAGGAGATTCATTGAAAAAAACAAAACCAAAACCATCTAAGTAGATGAGTTTCCCCCTACATACTCCTAATGCCAGTTTGTCTGAAATTGTGCGTTTTGGCATTTTGTTCAAATAACAAAGTTAAAAATACTTGGTGACATGTATGCGTACCTGATCTATATCAACCTGCAAACAGGAACATTTGATTATTGTAATTTTTAAAACTCCACACTAAGGGGAAGGAACGTGCATCATTTCTGTGAAAGTTTGTTCCAAAGTTGAAATATTACTTGACCATCACTTGCCAAAAGTTTACCTGAAACAGTAGTACTCCAGGACTCGTAACAGTCAGATCTTTAGATCTGTCACAGTTACTGCTATGGTGAGCGTTCAGCTTTCATACTCCTCTTATGTACCTATTGCTTGTTTGTGTGACAGAGCCCTCACCAAGTGTATTTCTTGCAGTATTTCAACTGGAAAAATACAGTTGCACCATCACATAAATTATTCTTATGCCAGTGTTTGGTTGGCCTTTGAAGAGTCATTATACAATATTGCTGATTTTGGTCTGTATTTAAAGTTTGTAAATGTATTAAAAGAATTGCAAGAATCTAAAAGTATAGGCTATCACCTGTTCCCCTCTGCTCTATGTAAATGTTTTGCACAATTATTTAATAATATTTAATATGTTATAGTTTATATATATTAAAAATTTTGCTTATTTAATAAACCTGAGAGCCACTGGATTATTTGTTTCTAGCTTTTTATTTTTCAACCTCTTTAGACAAGACCCCCAAAAATCTTTTTTGGCCGAAACAACTGCTGCAGTCTGTCCAAGTTATTTATTGGTATTTTTTTCAGCTGATTGACTGAAAAAATCCCAGATTCTCTATGTGGGGTAATGGCAGATACACAGGGCAGTAACTACAGCTGATCAAGGTATTGTAGTAGTAGTAGCAGCACATGACCTTACCAAGTGCACTTCTTCCAAGGAGGAAAAAATGTTACAGATGGTGCAGTATTTGCCAGGACCACATATTCCTATTTGAACTGTTATGCTTGTTTGCAATACAAAATAGAGTAATTTAAGTAATTTCATACTCAGCTAAATGCAGTAATCAAAGAACAAATCCCTTTCACTCAGAATTTTCTAAATAAGCTTAATTAACTGCTGGGAAAAAGGAAGAGGAAGGGCTTCCATGAAAAATCCCTCATAACAGAAAGTTTATTTCCTCTTGCATTGGCACTGCTTACTTTTAGAGAAGGAAATGTGTAATGTATCTTCCATTTTTGGATGTGTGGTAACAAGCAACTGCAGTAGAGCAAGATAACAAAAAACTAGAGAAGAAGGAATAAAGAAATACTTACATTCTGGACATCTAGCTAAGCCTTTACTTGAGAGCCAGTCCAAAGCATCCATGAAGCTGCTGTTCTAAATGTGCATTTCAACCCTATGCAGTGTACTGCTAAAGTTGTATGTCCCTTTTTGTATCCCTTTCTACTGACACATTATTCTTTCTGTTTAGCTTGTAAAACCTGCAAATTATTAGATGGACTCAGAGAAAGCCTCTGTTTTACCCTCTAGCAGATGCACTCTTAACAAATTCTTACTGAGGAGTGCTGCAATAAATATACACTTAAACTCCTGGGTTTTTTTGATGGGTAACTGCAGAAGCCTCTTAAGTTCCAAGAACCTGTAAGACAGGTAAACTGAAATAGGAAAAACTGAATAGGAAAAACTATCTGGAAGCCATTTTTCTTAACAACTTTCCACAAAGGTACTTTTTCAGTCAATTTCTGCAGTAATCATACCAGCTCTCAGCAAACACCACAGTATTGGTTATGAGTATCACCAAAATCATGAACAGAAGTAACACGAAGCAAAACACTTCAATCAAAAAGAGACAGTAGTGGCTTCAAGACTATCACTTGAAAAAACATCGTGACAAAAACGTTTTGAAGGTATTTATGTATCACAGTGCATTCAGCCATGCTCCAGCTAGGACTGATCCCCTGAAGCTTCATGTGAAACCCTAGAAAGATGAAAACTGTAGCATAATCTTATCCTGGCAAGATCACTCCTCCAGGACAGCATCACTGAAATAAGAAGGGCTCAACAGTCTTGCTAATGAGGGCCAGAGGACACTTTCCAGAGTGAAAACTGAGAAATGGCATCCAGGAGCAAGGTTTGCCTTCAGTCAGTTGTATTTATTAACCATGAAAAAGTTAAGGAACATGGAAGGATTCCAAAGTACTCTTAACTAATTTGGCAAACTTCAACTGGTTAAGCAAGACAATGGTTACTGTACATGCAATTTAAAACACAACACCTTTATAAAACAGTGATTTTACATGGTAAAAATCAATAAATCACAGCAACAACTTCTGGAGTTACTCTTTCCCCACCACCATTACTAGATCTTCCATGCCACTTAACGTGTGCAATACTAAAAGTCACAGAGCACTGCTGCTGTCTCAGAAAAGTTGAAGGCCACTTTTTATTTTATGAAAGTCATTCTGGGTCCACAACAGTCCTCCTGTCATGGGAATATTCAATTCTGCAGAGCTGTGAGGAAAAGAATAGAGCACATAATCACTGGGCTGATTTAGAAGCTTATATCACCAAAGTAATTTTGATAGCACTTTATTTCCAAAACATTTCTCATTTTTAGCTCTGAAACATTTATGTCCTGAAATGTCCCTAGTTTTTAATTAGTTTATTCAAGAGAGGCAACAGTCCTGAAACATGAAAGGTACAAGGCACAAACCAAAAGAAAGGTGACCAGGTACTAACAATTGTGAGGGAGAAATGACTGCAGAAATAAGCAGAAAACAGTTTTCATCTGAACCTTCATCTGTCCTTTGCAGCTAGGAATACAAACTCATCAGGTGAAATGCTAACACAGCAAGCAATTGACATGAGAACAGTCTGTCACAAATCTTACACTGCTTATCCTGTACACTGATACTACCCATTTCTATGGCTTTAGAAAGAAGTCATGGGACTTAAGACATGCAACCCCTAAAGCAACAGCATGTCAGCAACTCCACCCTCAGAAAACTCCAAGTGGTCATTATTTGCCAATTTTGCTCCAGCTGTCAGGTAAAACTGAGACTGGGAGCTAATAAAAAGCACATGTGCTTATCACAAAACCCAAAACATCTGCCTGAGGGATGACAGCAGTTATTCAAAGCTTCAGAGGTTGCCTCAGCAACACTAAACATGAACTTTGTCAATACACATGCACAGCATAGACCAGAAAACCCAACAATGAACACAGTCTTCTGGGAGGAAGGAATTTCAGAAAGACAAAGAAGGGCATTGCTTTTAGAAAGGGCATGTCCCATTGCCTATGCTGCAGATGCTTTTCCAAGCACCTTATGGATATTGTCAAAGTAAAACATCAAGTTTTCACAATCTCTTATACCATCCTTCGGTACCTGCCTTCATGAGCCTGGCAGAACAGCTCTCTGCAGACAGAGAACTTAGAGGGCAGTACCAAAAAAGTAAATAGCAAACACCTGTTCTGGAACAGGCCACACAAACACCTTTGATGGGGAAGAACAACCCACGCAGCTACAAGACAGAGGACAAGGTTTCTCCACAGAAGAAAATTTAAGCAGTCAAGAAAATCTGCTTCTTTCTGCCTTGAGGAAGTCAGACCACCCTTCCAAAACCACATGTCCTTTGGCAAACGGAGAAGCTGCTATGCAAGGGAAGTAAGAATAATGAACAAGCTGCCATTGGTAGCACTCCTGATGAAACCTGGATTATTTCCAGGCTCAGCTTCAGGACTAAATCAGGTTCTGCTCCTTTCTGTTTGTGGTAACAACAAGTTTTCCTCATGTTTCTTTCTAAGATTTTTTTTCTTGGCATCCTGCCAGGCTGTAATCTGAGTGGAACAAACTGTATGCCCCTTTCCCCACATTAAAGAGATGCAGAAACACATGTTACTTTTGGCCTGGTATGTGCTTTCTCATTTTCTGCACGAGTATTTTCTGGTAATATGAGCTGCATGACACATTACACTGTTCAGAAAACAGCCTGAAATTTACATATCTGGCTTGTAGCTTTTTAGCCTGCAATTAATATACTGTCAGTCCTCACTATGACTAAATCACATTTCGAAATGCAGTCTAGGCATCTTCCTCCAAAGGAACATAATGTTACTGATAAGGGAAGGTCGATTAATTTGATCCCACGGAGGATGACCAAGAGGATGGAGAAGAACACAAGCCTTACTTTTTGGAAGATTTGAAACTGGAAGTTTGGAATCTGAACACAACTCTGAATATGTGAAAATATGAACATGTGCAAGATTTCTTCTCAATTAAATACCCCAGGCTGCATGATTCTCAGTTCTTCACATTGCTACTAGATTGGGCCCACCAACTACAGAAAAGAATCAGGGATTAGAAAGTTGTCCAATCAAGTGTTAAGGAAAAGAACTGCAATTCATTTATATTCTGAAGCATTCCTTGGATTCAAATAATAGGAGACAGGTTTATATGTATGCGATGAAACTGATTTGACAGCTTACAGCATTCAAGTTCCTATGACTTTAAAGTGTGAAATAATGACCCTATTAAAATATCTCCAATAGGATGCTTTGACTGGATAAGCTTCATTTAGTAACAAAAGTGATCTGACTAAAGCTTTATAGAATGCTCCCGATATTTCCAGGACAAGCTGTGTTTCTTTACTGAGGTCAGATCTGCAGCTCTAAATTACTAGCTACAGCTCTGAAAGGTCACTGGGGACTGCCAACCTACTGAGGATCAGAGCTCCAGCTAATAGGAACTTAAGTTTTCAAGCCTGCTGGGGCTGTGCTGATACCTGCTAACAGCAGTATTTCATAATCCTTGCAATGGTTTCTTTTAAAAAAGAGCAGGAAGAGTGAAGATAGAAATACTGTAAGATGGCATCCTCAAAGGATACCATTAGGGTTAGGTTAGTAGGTATTAAAGACAATAGTAGATATTTGGGTAAAACTAAATTAAATTGAAGTAAAAAGGAGATCTCAGCCCTAATTTTTCACATGGTATAGTAAAAGGCACAGAGAGAGAAATTAATTTCATGGTTCAGCGGCAAAGTACTGCCCACACCATTACTCACTTTGTATTGAGAGACTTCCACTCATCCCTCACTGGCTGATCAAGCAGGGACATCATAGAATAATTATCCAACATGAGACCATCAGGGTCATCTGTCTGACCTGGGAGTTTCCCAAGAGGAAAGTCTTTCCATCGTACTTCATCTAGATAAAAACAGTACAAAAACAAGAAGTCTGAGTTTCCTAAAGAGACTGTCAAAACACAAGATCACCCTTCTCAAGTCTACAAATATACTGCCTCATGCAACTCAGCCATTCAGCAAGTGATCTGAACCAATGTCACAGAAGCAGAGGACAGTTTTGCTTCTGTTCTCAAAACATCCAGTTCTAACAAGCTGTTCACATCAACATAACTAAGATCTCTTCTTTTTTTTATTATTCATAAAATTTCCCAGTGAATGGAGTACAAGAGTTCAGTCTTCTAGTGGCTTTTTTCCCTTCAAATGTCATTTTGACTCCAAGTCTTCTCCACTAACTTTCTCCTCCTGCGTTCAAGTCCCTCCATGACTCATCCAAAGTTCTTAGCTACAGAGACCTCCAACCCCTATGAGAAAGTACAGCTACTGTAACAAAGCTAACAAAACACTCGATATACTGTTTATTCCTTCTAAAAACTTGTCTTGCTCCTTTCTTTTGTTTGCCACCATGTCATAACAACCACTTTCCCAGAGGATAGAACTTAGGTTCACAGATAAACTGTGCTTTCAAATACCCCCAAGTCTGACAAACAGAAGTCCAAGAAACATCCGTATTTTCTTCACCATTCACAGCTGGCATATATGCTGCCCCATCAGTTGAATACACTGAAATTACATACACACAGTATTTTAAGAGCTTAAGAGAAAGGACTCCTGCACATAAACTAAAGACTGGAAACCTCACATTTTTCAGTAATCTGCCATTTAGATGACTTTGAAGCACAATTTAATTATGGCCAGACCCAAAGGGCTGAGATGTCTTTGCATTTTAATTAACATTTGTCAATGATAGAGTCACTTTTTACCTGCAGTGATCTGCCAGGCGGACCCTTGCAGTGCTGCCCTTTTCTCAGCAATAGCCACCATGTTACCAGAATGAGCAAGTCCTTCCAAAGGATTTGTTTCAGTTACCATCTCTTCTTCCTCCTCTTCCACTTCCTCTACACCATCATCTCTCTCTGGCACATCTTGTTTCTCTACAGTCTGCCCTTGATTTTTAACCTGATTTTCTTGCCTGGCTCTCCAGTGTAAGCTTTCTATAGTATAAATTGGCTGTTCACTGCCATCTGAAGAGAGGCCTGGACTGGACAAAGGGGCACCTCCTTCTGTGTAAATGGAAGCAAGATAGAGAAGGTTCTTCCGAGAAGAACGTGGCAAGCGAGGTCTCATGATTGTGAGGATCCTAGAAAGGAAAAAGGGCAAGGGAAAAGTCTTTAAAGGGTTGATAAATCTTCATCAGGAATCTTTTTTGCTTTTAAGTGTTTGTTTTCTCCAGGACAGCTGGCTCACACAGCTCATCTAACAGGCAAAATCTGATTATTCCCTGGTCAGTGGATGCTGGAATACTCCATCTCTGTGATTAAAATTAAGGACTTGGGATACTTCTAACTCAATTACTGCTTTGCTGTTTTCATGTATAAAAAGTTAGGAGCTGTGGTAAATTCCTAACACCGGAATAAGCAGTCACATCTCTGCTAAGTCACTTTGTTTCTGAACAGGTTGCTTTTTTAAAAACCTCCTCAGATAACCTCTGCTTTCATTTTGAAGGGGCAATCCTTTAAAATTCTTTTCCTTCTTCTCTTTGTGTGCAGTCAGGGGGGAGATGAATAGCAGCAAGCATGGCTTTATATGCACCTGTTACAATTTCTAGCAGATGCAAAGAAAGGCAAGGGAATGCAGCTATAGCTCAGCACATCACTAGGAAACCAAAGCTGTTACAGAGCGCTGTTTGCTGTTCCCTTTCCAGGTCACAGGATCAAACTTACAGCTGAAGAAGATGTGGGGTTGCCCAGCAGGGAGCTTCCAAGCAACTGTCAGTCAATCTTATCCACTGCAAAGGGACTTTATGCAGGAACAGCTCCTTCACAGACACCTGTTTGTTACAGTGTTGTCTTTTCTTCCCTTCAAAGAAGATAATGGAAACAACAGAGTGCTCAAAAGTCATCAAAAATATACTCTCCATCCCTCTGCATTTTTACTGGAACACATCCTCAAATAAGATGGCATTTTAACCCAAGTCCATGACCAGATGTACCGACCAAATACATCAAGGTTGTTATAAAGGACTTGGCAATGCATGGGCAGCTCAGGTAGCTCCACAAGACCTGACTACAATACAGGGCAGACATTCCCAAGCTGGCCCTGAGCATGTCACCCTAGACAGGAAAGCCACGAGATGTGTTTGAACAGTATTATCCCAAATAAATGCAGTGTACTGTGTCTGGGACCCAGTATCATTCCAGGTAGCTCTGCAACGAGTAGATTTAACAGCTAGGAACTAGCACCATTCAGGGATCTTGGTACATCATAGATATGTCCAGCACAAGTAAAAGCACCAAATATTAACCTATGACTGCCTGAGATACTGGCAAAGTCTTTGTGCAGCCTGAGCCAGACCAGGAGATGACAGAAAAGGCACCAAAATTAAGGGATGGAAACCTATGCAAGGATGCACTATGTCACAGTATAAAAACCCTGTTAGCAGAATACCTGTGACACTCTGAATAATTAAGGCCCTTCAGTGCCCATTTCTGGAATGAAACAAACAGTGCCAATTTTAACAGTTCTAAGGAATCAGGAACTGAAAATAAAATACTACTTATTACTTTTGTGTAAGTTTAGAAGGCAAAAAAATCCTATGATGGGATCAATAAAGGACGGCAATTCTATTTAGTATCCTATAAAGGCAGGCTTCTGTTAAAGGAGGAAAGAACTGGGAACAGGGATCTCATAACAGACTGCATGTAGCAGTGGGAGACAGCATATAAGGATATTTCCTACAAGTATTGGTATCTGGACAAATTAGCACTTAAGGGCCTGATCTTTCCTGTGAGAGATTGGCTTTTCCTATCCTGAGGAGGCTTCAGCAAACTTATCAGTAACAATTTCAATATTTTGCTAAGAAATACATGACATGCACAAGCTGCACGTTGAAAAGTCTAAGAAATGCAACAATAAAAGCTTATGTTCACATGACAAAACGTACTAATTAGGCTACTGCACTTTATGTATAAAGGTCCCACCCCTTTACTAGTGTAGGTTTACACCAGTACAGAAGAAACTCTTACGCTTTTTAAAACACAGAAATTCCAGACACACTCACCAGCGTTTACTTTGGCAATGCCAGTCAGCAACTCAGAAATCCAGTTGATCAAGAACTGAGGCCGGAGTTCTGAAGAGTCAGAACATTCCTTCAACTCTATAAACATTTTCTCTATTAGGATCTGTGTAAAACTTCGTGAAAGGAGGCCTGACAGCAAAGGCTGCCAAAAGCAGTAAAATGTTGGGGGAATTTTGAATTGCCATACCTCTTTATTTGCTGCAATAAGAAGAAAAAACAAAACAGAAAAGCCAGAAATTGGTGCTTTGTTATTTTTTTATGAAATACAGGTGTGACACTTGCTCCAAACTAAAGAGGTTTGTTCTAAGATGATTGAACCCAGGATATTTCCTGAGGTCCTCACTAAACCTGAAACTATTATTTTTCTTATACTAGACAAGTAAAATAAGTAGCAAGTTGATAATTAGCATGAGGAAATTATGAACACATGAAGATCTACCTGTTTTGCTAATCCCTTTCCAGTTTCAGCTTATTTCACACATAATTAAGAACTATTCTGTCTAAAAATATACTGCAAAGAGAAGGTTCATTGAGCAAAGCAACATAAAATCAAAAAGCTTTTAAATTTTTTCTACTGTTAAACAATCACGGAAATTTGAGAATCTTTCTTGGAAAGTTCTTTGGCTGTGAAATAGGGAATTTATTTATTTTCATTCCCTCTAGGTGCCTAATTATCTTGCAAACAATAAATGCAACTCCACACATATGGGCAGCAGCTTGGAACTACAATGCAACTGGTGAATGAGGCTCAAAAAACCCCATCCATTTTGATTTGCTTCAAATCTTCAGTGTAGAAAAGAAACTAGTGGGAGTTCCTGAAATCAGCAACTATTGCAGAAAAGGGTAGAGATGCAAGCTTTGAATGATGTTTTGGCTAGATATTCAGTGCTGAAGAGCTGTCCTTCCATCCTAAGAGATTTATGCAAAACCGATAGCTAAGCACGGCCATAAGGGGTTCTGAAGAACAGGGGCAAAGATGTTTAAGGACCCAGATATACAAAAAATATGCAATTACAGATTTCAATATAATGAGAGAAAAAGAACAGAGTTGGTCATAACACTAGCTATGCATTTTCTACTTGGGTGGTGCATAAAATACTAACCTTCATATTTGATATTTAGCATCTTCAGACAGTCCATCTTTGGGATGAGAAAGCCATCACTGAGAAGAGCTTCAGCCACTGTCTCCCTAGAGCAGAGAGACTTATTACTGCCACTTATTCCTTTACCTATGAAAACACCACTTGCACCAGTTCTGAAACAAGTCTGACAGCCAAATACCTGGAACTGTGAGGAGGGAATGGAGAATTTTTTGTTCGAACAAAAGATCTGGTAATGCTGTTCTTGTATGGCATATATATTTATATTCAAAACATCAGGAGTTACAGCTCGTATCTGTAACATGATACTCTCTCCCCTCTACAGTTACTCTGATTAGATTTCTCAAAGTGGGTCAAGATCTCAATGCAAATTTATATGGTAGTAAGAGTGTCTCAACACATTAGGTCCTAGAGGCTCTGTAGTAATAGAAAGATAGAAAATATAGAAAATGCCAAGTATTGCCCTGCAATTTTTAAGAATTCTAAAGGTTACTGTAAAATCAAAATCTCTACAGGGTTGTTGGGAGTTTTTGAAGACACTGAAGATGCTGCATGGCTTGGGGCCAGCATAGCTAAGTCTGGGATAACACCTTGGAGACCATCTGGCACAAGGAAAATTGCTCATTAGCACAGATCAACAACTCAGTCCTCAAAGATGTTGAGGAAATAGACTAATTGCTTTCTCCATGATCACCTATGGGACATTATGAAAAGACAATTTAATAGGTCTACAGCCCAGTTCAGCACTGTACCTTTCTCCTCTGTTCTTTATCAGAGACATACCTGTTTTCCTGCATCAGGTCCTTGATCTGAGCCAAAATCCAGTCCACTTCTGAAGAGGAATCAGACCACAATTCCCGAGACTTTGAAACAGACTGCATAGTCTGCATAACCTGAGTAAAGGAAAAAATTCAAGCATTAACAGAAAATATACTCCCATGGCAAACACAAAAACATGACTGCTACGACAAGAAGATGCACATGCCACAGGTACTTCATCAACAGCACTTGAAAAAAATCACTAAAGTTCCCCTTCCTTGGGATCTCAAGTAAGTACAGATCTCCTTTTATAAACAGTGTCCACATTAGGAACTGTCACAGCTCAAATTGCTTCTTCTCTGAAGTGAAGTTTTCCTCTGGCAAGCCATGTATGACAACACTAGCAGACAGACTTGCGCAAGGAACTAAGGCATCAAGGAAGAGAAGACAAATTGCCCAAGAAAAGAAAAGAGAATTAACTAAAGTGCTGATCACCAGAGTGCACTTACCCGAAACTGCTCATTCTTGTAAGATATCAGAACATCTCTGACTTTTTCTACAAATAAACATAAATATATCATTTAAGCAGAAGATCAACTATGTAAGAGAATTTTGTATCTGAGGAAGCTGCTTAGTTCTGCTAAATTTACACTCAAGGAAGTCATCAGTCAAATGAAGCCAGCAATTCTGTTCAGACAACAGAGTGAAGACTCCCAAAACTCCCAGACTTTTCCAGAAACATAAATTTTCTCAAGTGGGGTTGAACCACAATTTCCATCTTTTATCACTAACGGTAGCCAAAGACAGGTAAGTTGGATAAACCCAGACAGCTCAAAAACAAATCCCTAAATAGATCAGTGTAGGAAGAAATTGTTCCATATGCAGTTTATGTTTTGATGCACATTTTTATTCCTTATACTTGCATTTTGCATCAATTGCAACAGCGCTACAGCTATTCACAAACCAAAGTGCTACAAATTTGGAGAAATACTACCAAGCCAGTCAATCAACCCCAGCAATCCACCAAGGTGCAAAGAGGAATCCCAAAACCTGAGCTGAAGGTGTATCTTTATGCTGGAAGATGACATGTTTAAATTGCTTTCTCTAGTATATCTAATCCTTGTATCTGCTATTGTTCTAGGAACACCTACCATGGAATTCCTTGTGTTTCTGACAGGCCTCATGCTGCGGGGTTTGAATCTCCCATCCATCACTGTCCAACTCTGCATTTGCTTCCACCTCTTCCTGCTCTTCTGCCTCATCCTCACTTTCTTCACACAAATTATTGCCCAGCTGACGGCTCCAATACATTTTTCGTAGCCAGTCCAGCACAACATCACAACCTAATGGAGAACAGAAAACATTATCTTCTCAGTGAGAATTTCTTTGTTACGGCAAAAAATAATATAGGTGGCATATTGCTAACTCGTATTATGAAAGTAAATACTACTAACCAGTTATGAACTCTGAAAACACAAAAAACTCCATTAATGAAAAGGTGAACAAATTTAAAAAACCCAAACAAACAAATAAAAAAACCCACAAAAAACCAAACCACAACCAACCCCCAGTAAGAAACCAGGAAAAAAAACCCAAAATCCAGTACCANAAACCCGCAAAAAAACCAAACCACAACCAACCCCCAGTAAGAAACCAGGAAAAAAAACCCAAAATCCAGTACCACAGGCATGGTAACTACCCCTCATTTTTTTGGGGGGAAAAAAAAAAAAAAAATTGGACACTGCTATGGCACTGCACCTTGCTCAAGTTAGGTCAAATTTAAGCAGAAACTAGGTCCCTGCAGTGGCATTCTGATGAGAAAATGAGTCAGTATTTTAGCATCACCATGGTCAACATAGCATCTACAACAATAACAATTTTTTTTTTGCGGGGACTACACTAGGCATACATTATACACTATACTAAGCCTTGGTGCTGTGACCCGAAAAGAAAATGGCCTTTACTTCCATCAGCATTTTCCCAATTCAATCTAAGGACTCTGCTGAAGATTATTTAACTGGCTTTTCCATCCTCAACTCAAAATTCCCAGGAATCTCTTCAAATGCTATGAGCTGGTCATTCGTTCAGGCTTGCAGTATCTACATTTCTCCCTAAATGGGATTTTTTAAGAGTCTTAGGTATCACTAAACCATCAGGAAAAGCTTTTACCTATTTCCCCAAAATGAACTTCCTGTGCTGTAAAAAAGCAAAAACACCAAACTGTTGTTTCCATTAATTTTTTCAGGGATAGGAGAAAGCCTCTGAACATCTGCCCTGTGAGGAACCATAACCTGGTGGACACAGCTCAGCTACCCCCATAAGGCAGTGGCAAATCCTCCCAGTCCAATACCACATCTCTCTCTGCCAGGACAAGCGCACTGCCTGCCCTGCAGCACCCCAAAACGGAGGTGGGGTGCTCCCCTCAGGGCCTGCAGCACTGGCACTGCCACCCTAAGCGTGCCTCAGGCCACCCCTCCCAACGCCACCCGCTGGTGGCACTCACCCTTGCGGCACAGAGCCAGCCGCGGCAGCTTCCCGTGCGTCAGCTCATGACGGAGGTCCACAACCCAGATGGGGATGTCCACCTGCAGAACAGCCAACACGTTACCCCTCTGTTTCCACTGCATCAGGCCACACCTGCCTGCAGCCCTGCAAAGCTGCAGAGAGCCTCTACCTAGGTGGGAACAGCACCTTCCTGGCCACTCCTGCGCCGTAGTTCCCCTGCTTCCCACTTCAAGAGTGGGCCAAGATCCCCCAGCTCTCTGATGCCACTCCTCCTGTGGCCTAGGATCCACACAAACTCGCATTTTACAGTTTAAGTTCTTCAGTGTTACATGCAACAAGAGATTTCTTTTTAGACAGAGGTGTTACATGTAATTTAATGATCCTAAGAAGCAGTTAAATTATATTTAAATGGATGAGACATGCTAGATAACTATATATCAAAGATACAAATAACATCATATATAATACTCAAATTTACACACTAATTTCCATGCAATCTTTTGCAACTTTCCTGAGGACAACTACCTTTAACTATGCAAGACTTTTGCTTTTAAGCTTGATCAGTTTCAAAAAGTGAGAAGCAGAACTTTTCTCAAAAACACAGAAAAAAAATAAAAATCAATTCATCATTCTCACACAGGGGCCCAAACACACATAGAAGAGTCTCAAACACTGTCTGTCCTTCACTGTCAAAACTTGTTCAGTCCCAGGTATGGTGTTCAGTGCAGCTGGCAGTAAAAGGACTCAAGTTGGTCCTGCTACTACAATTACAGCTTGAACCTTCCCTCCTCCACACAAAAGTGGAAAAGCTCACCTGAAGAAAGAGACACTAGATTAAAATACCTGCAAATGTGTTTTTTATGTATAACCTTGCTTGTCAAAGACTAGCATTTATAAACCACAGATTTAGCTCTTTTTCCTATCTCAGCAGCTAAGAAAGAAAAACGTGTGACACTATGTCAAGTGGGACTACACGCATGTAAATCAAGACTTTTGATCACATGTGATTCAAAAACCTTTAATGATCATCAGCCTTTGTTACTCTTATTGTGACTTCAAAGAACAAAGTTCTAGATCCAATTGCAATAAACCTGTTTAAAACTTTGCACCTGGAATAAACTAGTATCTACATGTATTATTTTGGCTACAAAAGAATGACCCCCCACAATTTCCTCCACTCAGTGTTGTTGTTAATAACCAATGCCTATGCTTTCTGTATAGATGTAAATTATCAAGCAACTCTTATTAAATATTTACCTCTCTGGCTAACTGTCTCAGAGGAATGCTGACCATCTTCTGTTTCCTTTCCGTGATCAAGTTGACAAACCTGCATGCAGGTTACAGAAAAGATAAATGATTATCAAGAGCTGCAGAGAAACTTGGAACTCCAGAGACAAACTCCCCACGTGCTGTACAACCCTGTGGTCCCAGAGACACAAAGTGAACTTGGACAGTTGAATAATGACATCTGTCCAGGTCTTTCTCTCAAAGCACACAGGCCTTGAGAGCCCTTACCTTACAAGAGCCAGCCCATAAGAGAGGATGAGCTCATGTGACTTCAATCTGCCAGATGAATCGAGGACCTTACAACGGATCAGTTCTGCTGTGCAGTCCACTGCAAGAGGCATTTTTGGACCATACCTGGAGGCAAAGGAAAACCAGGTGAGCAGTCTCACACAAATACACTCGCCCTGTAAAAAGGGCAACTTTCCAACAACGTTTTGTCCTCTGTGGTACATAACAGCCTGAGAAATGGTATGCTGAGACAGCATCAAAGGCTCTTTCCAGAAGGCTTCTATTGGAACAGAGTGATTACACGGTTACTCCTAAGCACACGTTAAATGAGTACTTACTGATACGCTAAGCACATACACAAGATGCCTTACCTAGGCGGGTCTTGTGTACGGATGCAGCAGAGGCAATTTGGGGACCTTGGATATGCTCACTGCCTCGAGAAACCAGCCCATGAAGTGCGGGCACGCGAGGCTTCTGCCTCCCCTGCTCCCCCGGGGCCACCGTGCTCTTGGCATAAGCTATGTGCCCCGAACCTCCCGCAATGAAGAAGGTGCCCTGAGAGACGGGGCCGCCTGCCCGGCTGCACCGGCGGCCTGTACACACAGCCCCGGCCGCGGAGCTGCTCCGGTGGGGAGCTGCGCCCGGGTCCTCGGTGGTCCCCGGGCCCAGGACCGCGAGCGACGGGCGCAGCCTGGGCGAAGGGCACAGAGGGGCCGCTCCAGGGACAGAAGGGCAGCCCTGAGAGCCGCATCGCGCTCCCCGCCCGCGGCCCGTACCGGCTCTTCCATGCCGAGACGCGGTCCAGCGCGTCCTGCTGCAGCCGGCTGTCCCCGCAGTACAGCCCCACCATCACCTGGTCCCACTCCGCTCGGCCCCTCCACGCCACCACCGTCCGCAGCGGCTTCAGCCGCCTGCGGGCCGGGGTCGAGCTCGGCCGCCCGCGGCACCAAGCCGGGCCCGCGCGGCCCGACATGCCGCCACCGCCACGGCCTCCCTTCCGCCTCCCTGCGGGCCGCCTCCGCCCCGCCCGCTCTGCGCCGCTTCCGCTTCCCGCTCCCGCTGCGCGCGGCGCGGGTGTGGCCGCCTGAGGGCTGCTGGGCTCCGGGCCTGCGGGAGGAGTGTGGCG